>JAGDQP010008495.1:30798-62745 GCA_022664845.1 Lepisma saccharinum
TAGTTGTCCGCCATATTCCTACGTAATTTAAGGTCGCGTTAAACAGTTAAGGGAGCAAAATCGCGTCCTTAAGTTAAGGGCGAGTTTGAGGAGCTGTTAACCTTGAGGGAGGTTGGTGAAACACTCTGGCGCTGTGAGGAAGCGTTAAATGGACTTAACGCTCCCTTAACATTTAAGGAAGGTCGGTGAAACCGGCCATTAGTGTTACAACATTTTTTTTTTCTGTCCATCTGTTCGAAAAATATGCCGATTGTCTTGTATCTAAATTATAGTCATAAGCGATCCTCAAAGTATAGGTTCAGAAAATATCCGTGAAGATCAGAGATGCCTCTAATATTTCATTTAACTTTCGAAATGTTTATACTAATAGAAACAATATACGGATTGACCAGGAAATAATTGCAAAGTCTGTATAAATTCATTACTTTTCTAACATATCTAGCCACTTGGAGATCGTTTTGTGAGATATTATTTTTCGGGTTGATGCCCTTGAGTACAAGGTCTTTGCAATGGAAACTCCACTTTGCCAAAAAGTGGACATAGTACCTTCTGGTTCCAAGAGGACGATATATTTGCTCTCCGATCGTAAAAATGATTGTATTATGCAAAATTGAAGAGCAAATCAAAAGCTGCGAAGCTGAAAATTGGAACAAGTATTGAGAATGCTAGCATGAACAACAGATTGGAAACGTAGGACAACAGAAATGCAATAAAATGTAGCAAAATATCACTTTTATTTCAATAAAAGATGCTAATAATGTCATTTTAGCTTTTAAACGAAGTCGATAGCTAAATTTATTCAAGCACTCTACTCAAAAGTGTACAAATTAAAGATGACAGCCGTTTGCTCAAGACAAGTGGGGTTGTTTGAAACTTCCGGTATGTTGTTCATTGCAACGTTCTGAATATTTGTACCGATTTTCAGTTTGTATTAAAAATTCTGTCAAAATTTAATTATATTGGTCTATTTAAGAATAATTTTAGAAACCACTAGTTGACAACACTGACAATTGAAAAACTATCAGTTGGCAACGCTCACAATTGAAGGCGGAATAAAAGAGAGAAAACATAATTATAACGGAAATGAAATCACTGAAACCAGGTTTATAATTTGTATTATCTATCTTTGAATATTTTCCTGTGAAGATAGTTTATACGAAAACGCACGAAATAACTCCTGATACGTGTTTCCCATGATGGCACATTTCTCCCAAGAAATACGATATCGAATTTTTAATTATTCCCAATACTTCTTCCAAGTAATGTGTCCAGAAACAATTTGTGTTGCAATTATTTCCAACCCAGGCATATTTTGTAGTTTGTTGCTACTACTATACCTTCTTCTGAGTTTTATTTGCAACCATTTGTATAATTAAAACAACTGACGGAAGTCATCGGTATTCCAATTGAAACGTTAGTTGCTATAGAAAATGGATAAAATAAAAGAAATGTCTTTTTTTAAAAAAAAGAAGAAAAGAAACACTAACTCAATTAAGTAAAATCTACACTGTAAAAAATAGTTTTTTTAATATCGAAAAAAGTTCTTATCTGTACATCGAGATTTTTTTTTTCAAATAAACGCGTTCAAGTTACTCATCCAGAAAAGTACGTACAATTTACATTCACTGGATGTGTTGAAACTTGCTATCCAGTCAGACGTAGCTATTCAATTTAGCTTGTACGTACTAATAGCCAATTAGCTAAAGTACTAATAACCAACCTGTTGTGAAAAAAGTTGTTCAGAAGATATTTTATTGAAATCAAGGGAAAATATTTGGATATATGACATCAGAAATATATATAATAATCCAAGCATCATGGACGCTAACTACCCTGAAAGTAGAAGGCAATGGGGAAAAGTATAAACTCCGAATAAATAGAGAGAGAATGCTTTGTGGTTTAATATTACATTTACTATTCCATAGCTTGTTGTGCATACATTCATATTACACATTATTTCCTTTAAATACCCACTGTTTTCTTTTCTTTTTTGATTATACAATACATACCAAGGTCAGTGAAGATTCATCTCTTATGGTATTTTAATGTATACTGTAATATGCACATTTCATTGTTTTATAAATATCTCGATTGCTTTAAAACATTTCTGAAACATAAGGACCATTATGATCCAACATATATAGGCTATGTACATCTCACTTCACTTTACGTAACATTAAAAAAAGACCAGTAAACTTATACGAAAGGAAACATTCGATTATCTATAGATCAAGTTAAAAATGACCTCTTGATATGGAACGATTCTTTAGACTAGACAAGAGTTAGGTATTTTAAAATAATCAAAAACTAGTTAGGTCTGTTTTGACAGGCTACATTAAACTATAAATTCATTAATCACGCTTGCAAACGTGTAAGTTCAATACTAGAAATTCAACTTACAATAGCATAAATTGTTGTTTATACCTAGCAAAAAAGCATAATTATTTATACTATAAAAGATATCGTGCACGGCCAAAAATAAAATAAAGGCTGTAGCAACCAACGTTTATAGAACTAACTATAGGTTACACCACACATGACGTCATTGACTTATCCAAAGTTAATAGAATGAGAAGATAGATCAAATTTCAAAAGACTTAATCCGAACGTAACGTCAAGCTACCGTCTTAGGGCTGATTTACATTCAAGCTTGAGTTGCTTGCTTTGCGTGCGATTTGGGTGAGTAGCAAATTAAAGCACGTGTTTTATTATGTAGTACGTAGAACACGCAATAAAACACGTGTTTCAATTGGCTACTCAACAAATCTCACACTACGAAAGCTTTCATGAAAACCAGCCCTTAGTATGCACAGCTAGAATTTAAAAAAATTAGGAATGACTTAAAAGTGATCAGCTTGTAAAATTGAGGTTTTATATTTTTGTGTGTTGTTAATTTAATAGTACATATTTAACAAAATTAGCTTTTCAATACTTACGTGTAAAAAGCGCTCTCCTATATTCTGGCTGTGCATACCGAATGGGAGCCTGACGTTTTTAGGTTCGGATTCAATTGTTTGTATTTTTCCAATCCTCTAATCCTAACATCCTTGGATGTCAGTGACGTCACAGCTGATGCAACCTATAGTTAGTTCTATAAACGTCGTTTAGCAAGATGTACGAGATTTGCCATGAGAAAATACAAGAACAGAAATCACGCTACAAGAGAAAACACTATGGTAGAGAAGGAAACAATTGCACTCATTCCATACAAGAGGAAAACCTCCAATCAACTAGCAAGATTACTGAGGAAAGGTAACATCAGGACGGTACACTGCCCCCCACCCAAGATCAAGAATTTACTGCCCACTCCAAAAGACGCATTGGGATTAAAGACAACAGGCATTTATAGAATTACATGTGAATGCAAGGCCACATACATAGGAGAGACAGGAAGAAACATAGAAGACAGAATGAAGGAACACCAGCGACACACCCGACTGTGGCAACCGGAGAAATCTGCAATAGCTGAACACTGCATACAACATAAACATACAGCATTGTGGGACCAAACTGAAATTCTAAAGAAAAGCAAGCACTTTTGGGACAGGAAAATACACGAAGGTTTATTTATTCGAACACACAGACCCTCCATCAATAGAGACGATGGTTGTCATTTTCCTTATATTTGGCTTTAACTTCTAAATGCAGCAGACAACACAACAGCAACCCGAGCCAACAGCCAATCAGAGAACAGCTTCCACCACGTAATTCCGATCACGCCATTGGCCAAAGCTAACAGCCAGAGAACAGCTTTCACCACGCACATCCTAGGACACCATTGGCTAAAGACGACAACCAATAGGAGGACAGCTTTTCTTACGAGCAGTATATAAATACAGGTCCAGTACACCACAAGTCACAGCTCTGAAGATGTTATCGCTGTTATGGTAATGAAAGCTTAGCTATCCAGCAAAACCTATTCTAGCAGCAATCCCGAGAAAATTGGGTTAATTACTCCTAATTATCATCTCAATTTCAATATATGTAGCAAGGGTTTAAGTATATCACCTACGCCATCTTGGTATGTCAATTCCATGTTTTAACCTAAGGCTCCCTTTTCATGCACGCGCTCAACGCGTGCTTCGATTGAGATTTGAAGTAGTAGGCAATAGAAATCCGTAATCATGTATTTCTATTGGCTACTAAGCCAAATCGTACGCAAAAAATGCGACGAGCGTGCACATGAACACCCGAACTAATTCATCATGTTTATGCTGAAAGGTTTGGTTTCACAAAAGTGCTCTTATCTTCTGTAAGAACAATAGCGTGTGACGTAACGTATGTGGTAAACACTTGATAGACAACAACATGAGATTAAAGCAATAAATGTTAATATGATATTTGACGAAAATAGCTTCGTTTACTAAAAACGGGGGAATAAACTTCGAAGAAGGAAACTGCATATTTGTAAAACCTAAGGCTCACAATAAAATTGAGGAAGAATCAAGTGAAGACAAATGAAAAACTCTACTTTTGAAAATATAAAATAAAATAACAGGAGCAAAGCAACTCCCACATAAATCAGAGGCATGGTCATACTAAGATGTCGAATGCGATCTGCACCCTTTTGAGTTGCCACAGCCTTTATTTACTGTTTGGTCACGTTACTGTCTGCAAGAAAGGAAAAGGATAACAGGAAAATAAATACGGTACATTCTTAACTTGAATACACAACATAAAAGACAAGTGTACAGTCTATATACTCGGTAAAGGTAAATAACATTTCATTGTTATCACAGACAGTACAACTGTCGGGAAATAAACTAGGTTCCTTCCTATTATCTGCCCACTAACAAATCGAAAATGTTAGGTTAGTTAACTTCATATAAGCCGTTAATAAATGTACCGCTTAACCTAACCTAACCTTCTCGGCCAAGATAGTAACGGGCATGTAATAGGGGAGATCCATAAACTTATCTTGGTATATAACACTCGATTTCATAAACATGACATAGATTTTTTAAAACACACTCTCTTGTTTTGTGCATTAACAGATAACAAATGTAACGACGGCACATTCAGTACTGAACGGAACTTTAAAGGACAGAAAGGCTTATTTTTTATTTATATTTGGCACATCGAAAGCTCTATAATAGCATTTTGAAATTTTCACTTTGATTAACAACACAAAATATTGTTACATATCGCACTTAAAAAGCATATAATTTCCTTTAAAAAATAACATTCTTCATTTTTTATTCCTTGTAATAATAATCATATTGATTGGTTTGCTCAATAAACACTAGGAACGATATAAAATATATAAATATGATCACTTTTTTATTTGATTTTATTATAAAAGACAGCAACTTAAAAAAGTAATTATATTTCATATAACATCTGGTATAACTGCAATATTCGCGCTCATTTGTCTGGGAATTTCGTTAGCTGGATCATCGTAGATGATGTGTGAAAAATATTAGCTTTACAACGTGAACAATGTTCAATTATTATTTATGGCTCCTTCCCATTATCTGCCCGCTGCTATGATTAGGTTAGGTAAAGTACTAAATCACAAGGATTAAGTTAGGTAAAGTGAGGTTAGCTTTCTTTATATAAGCTGATTATATAACATCTTTGTCTAACCTAACCTTCTCCATCAAAATAGTGGCTTGCGTATAACAGAAAAGATCCTTATTTTTATCATAACAAATTTTCTTTTAGGCAGTTATATTTAATAACCTTCCTAACTTGTATAGTTCTTCACTTAGTGTTTATGTGTCAATCGCTTCTACAGATCGGCTTCACTAATAAATATTTGTTAAGCTAAGCTCAAAAGCTAAAAATTATAAAGTAAAGCATAACATCTAGGGCTGTACCCCAAATGAGAATTGTTGCATTCCGTCCAGTTCCGTTCACTTACGTACTCCGTGTGTCTTCCGTTAATGGTATACCACCGACGGAAATATACACGTGTCCTTAACATTTGAAGGAAGTACTTCCCGGAAGTGGAGCAATTGAAAATATGAGAGGCAATAAAATTTAAACAGGTCAGACGCCAAAATGTATCATGGAAAATTTATTACTTCAAAAGTAATCTCCGAAACTGTCAATTTTTCCAACTGGGAGATAAGACGGCCAATTCCATCCTTGAAGAAGCTTCTGGGCTGCCGACGGAACAACATTTTTACCCAGTTACAGACGTCTCCGTCCCATGGTTTGCAAGTTGGTACACTGGACTTTGATAACGACACTGCTATGAGTGAAGAACACTGAAAAGTACTGTGACAGCTTGCACTTGCATACCAGTCGTTTGTTTATTGTACTGGTGGTATAAGGTTAGCGATAAATCTGTTCGTCCATCAGAATTGAAGGCGAGTAAAGAAGAACGGAAAGGCCCACACATTACCATCATAGCCGCTTCAGACATTGGGTTGGGAAGTGCTTCATCCTCCCTCAAATTTCTCTATTTGATTCGCACATTTTTGGAGAGAGACATTCGTGGACATCAGTTTGCATGGAACGAGGACGTGTGTAACTGGGTAAAGATGTAGTTTCGTCGGTGACACAGAAGTTTGTTTAAGGATGCCACTGACCATCTTATCTCCCAGCGGGATAAATTTATTAACAGTTTTGGAGTTTACTTTTCAAGTAATAAATGTAGAATGATACTTTTTGGCTTCTGACCCGTTTTAACTTAATTGTCCTTCATATATTATGCGCGACCATTCGAGGTACAGACGTTTTAAAGTAAAGAATAAGCCACCGTATTCAAAAACGTTTTCTTAAAGTGACTAGCGTGTACTAACGAGTGATGAATAATCTTTTAATATTGGTAGTCACTCGTTAGTAAAGCGCTAGTCTCCACATATGTCTCTGAATACAGCTGAAGGTTATTACCAAAACATCTTGAGCCCTAAGGCTGCTTCAGTTTACAAACTTAGTACGATGTGGCCACTACTTTGTTTCTTTTCTATGCTAAATACGATGTCAGTATAAGTAGTTATTAGCCAGGTGACCGATACTGAATTGTTCCTTAGAGTCAATAATTTGTGGGTGCAGAGATAACTTGTAATCGTCCCTGTTATTATAATATCTTTGGAGAAGAGACTTTGTATTATGGTTTATCACAAAACAAATAACGACTGACGACAAACGGAGCACGACGGCGCATCGAAGTTCGCATCGCTCGTACACTCGCACGCGGCTTGAGACAAATGGTGCATTGAAGGAGATAACGGTGAAATATTGGGATGCTACCTAAAAACGAGCAAGTAGTGATTTATCCGTACTCGTGTAAAATTCCCTAACTCGTAAGTTTCTTAGCATGACATTTCATAAATCAACGACTTATTCGAAAAACTTTAGTCTTGCGTTCGTCCATTCTGATTTGAAAATCACGAGTAAGACCACTGGCGCAGAAAGTTAACGTTTCAGTGTACAAAACACAGTCAATCAGGAGTGTATAGCAAAAGAAACAGTGTCTGGCTGTTTTGAAAATATATAAGGCACGCTGCCAGAACTAAATTTGATTCTTACCGTTAAGTGTCATCGAAATAATTCAAGAGCAGTAAATTCCTTCAGGAGAAAGAATCATTCTTATATTGCTTACCATTGTAATCACAGTACTTAGCTATGTGCTCGAATTTCTTAGACGATATAAGAATCGAATAGAAAAGTTAATCGAGTGTCTACAAAAGTATTGTCTCCCAGGAACAAAGAAGTAAAAGCACTGCTTCCCTGGTAAACAAAGTAAAAGTACTGTTTGGTTGAAGCGAAGCAAATATGCTGCTTTTAGAGTGAAAGAACCAAAGGTGATAACGAAGAAGCTATTTCCCACTAAAATAGAAGAAAAAACTGTCGTTTCCAATGTTGAAAAAAGCCAACGTGCTTTTTCCAGGAGAAAAAAAAAGCGAATGTGTAGCGAAGTGTTGTTTTTCAGGAGAAAAGAAGCAATAATGCTCTTTCCCATGAGCAAAAACGCGAAAGTGTTGTTTCGTAGGACGAAAATGCCTGAAAACAAAGTAAGAAGCTATCACAGCAAAGTGTAAAGTCAAGCTGAAAGTTCCTATAACAGTACTAATTTTATAGAAGGTAGGCATACGAGTATAATCACTGAACGTTATCTACCTATATTAATCACTTACTTGTCTCAAAGTTTAAGTGCAGTTTTCTCTTGAACATCCAGACTTAAGCACTCCATAATTCAAAGTTTAGATGTTGTAATTTGCTTTGCCTACATTCTTTAATTTATCAATTCAACTCTATTTAGTTAGTTTACCAGCTATTCTGTAGTTTCTTTAACCCAGAATCTAAAATTTGTATTTAATTTGTTGCATACTTCTTTGTTTCTTTTGTTATTTAATATTTCTGTTAACAAACACTTTAGCCTTGAATTATAAATTGGTACTTCACAGTGCTTTAGGTAACTTCTTTATGCTGTCTGAAGATATAATTTGCTTTAAACTGAGTCTCTCTACCTATCGAGATCCCATGCAACATATATAACTAATTTTACAGGCTAATATTAGAAATGAGAGAGCTTAGCTCAACATAAGAACTATATACGTTATGACACTTATTTGACAAACATGCAAACAGATCGTCTTCCTTTGATTTCCTTCCAGTATTTTTAAACAAAATTCATCTTAAAAGTTTATGTATGTAATTTATTTTTTATTATTTAGTGTACGATGATCCAGCTTCTTAATATGACAGCATAACAACAACAAGAACAACAACATTTTGTAAATTAACAAACATACTTTCAGAGCTTGACAAGTTTGAAATTAACAAACCGTGCAGTCTTCAAATCATGAATGTATATAGACACTAGATACTTTGAAAACACTGTTAATATTTCTCCCATATGTATACATCTCCATCAGTTTTTATTCAGAAATGCGAATGACAGAAAGATCCAGATTATAAGTTTAAGCAAAGATTAGCAGAACATCTTGTAGCCTAACCTAACGTAAGTAATTATCACAGATTTCGACGTATTACAACTAGATATCGTTTTCAACATCATAGTCCGATATTGGTTTCTGTATTACCCTGTCTATAGGTAACTGTACTATGAATTAGGTACAATTGTGCGCAGAGGAACAGTTTAGGGAATCAACAGGGAAGATTAGCGGGAGTACGGGAAGAATAATTCAATTAATGGTTGTAATAATTTTACACTAGTACCATTACTCAGGAAATAAGTCCTTAATTTTGCTCGAACTTTGATATGAGAATATTTATTATACTATCGTAACTTAAGCATTCACTTCTCAAATATAATTATTTGAACGTGTATTTTGAACTGTTTTTAATGATCGAAATTGTCTAAATTAATTTGGAATGTTCATACACCACTGACTTCAAGTTAGGTTACGGTAGGTTAGTTTATTTTAGAAATAGTAAATTTACTGCTCAGGCACGGAGAGCTCCAACTAAACTGTGAGATATTAGTAATTCTGAAGTCCGTAGCACTTTAGAGTTCTATTTTTTTCTCGTATCCGTACACAATAAAACAAGAAATATCATTATTACTTTTGACAGTAAAAACAAATGGAATGACTGGGAAAGCAGTTCTTACTAGATACCCAAATATGAGTATAGATAATACGGTAATCCAAATTTGAAAATTATTCAAAACACGTTAGCTACTTAAAACGATAAATTTCTTGTTTGAATCTACAACAGAAAATAGTACAGCTATTTAAAATTGAAATATATTCCGTTTCGTTCTTGAACTTACATATTATTTTATCTTGTAAGCAATATTTATAGAACTAATAGGTTGCCTAACACCTTACGTCATTCACATATCTAAGAATATTAACATTATAGCAAGCCCAAAATAGAAAAACCTGAATTCTAACTATTTAATATCAGTCTGCCATCTTGATATGGGCAGGCAGAATTTAAAGAAGTGGAAAAGACTTGAAATGAAAGTGATCAACTTGTAAAACCGAGGTTTTACTCTTCTTTATGATGCTTAATTAATAGTATATATTGAACCAAGTTAGCATATCAATATTTTGTGTACAGAGCGCGCTCCTAAATTCTGGCTGTGCACACCAACATGGCATATTGACTTGTTACGATTCGGAGTAAGTTGTTTCTATTTTGATCTATCTTCTATTTCTAATATCCTTGGATAAGTCAATGACGTCATGTGTGAGGCAACCTGTTAGTAAGTTATAAAGATAAAAATTAATTTTATGGGCGGTAACAGCAACAGAAGTTATATAAACATTGTCTTGTATGTAGGTGACGTGTAATACATCTACTGTCTTGCTTTTACGTCGACTGTGGGAGGCTATATATTTCTTTATAATGAATTTAAGTATATAAATAAAGATAATGAATGAAAAGGATAAATTTAAACGTTTTAAAATATGTGTTATTATGTAGAATATTGCTGTCTTAATATCAACATCTTGAAAGTAGAAATCACAGATAATTTTATATCTATAACTTAATGTCTGAAACTCATTAGCATTACTTTCCCGTAAAACAAAATACCGGTTAATTTGAACATAATTAGAAGTTAAATCCATTTAAGTTAAACGAAATTAGGTATTAATTCTGCCTCTTAATTCATCATCAAGTAACTTTTATGACAATCATGTTAACAATTAAGATTACCTTAGCTGAAATAGGATAAACATACAAGTTATTGGCACCTTTAAACCACTCTTGTTTTGGAACTGAAAGTGTAGATCTATTCCGGCTTTATGTTTCTGTTCATGGCTAACTGTAAACTCTTAGATCCTTCCCAACATTTATTTTCTACTATCTTTTCTTCAAAACAGCAAAATAATCTATTGTTGGCACTCTATAACTTATTAGAGAACGGCATTATGTCAAACGTTGTACATAATTGGTCGAAACTGTGTATAACATTTTACATGAACAAATATTCTTTAATACAGTGTAATAAAAACTAATCTTTAATAGAGTATAATAGTGTAAGTTAAGCTGTTTAATTAATTTCTACATAATTTTACACGGAAGTGTCTCAACTTAGAAAGTCTTGTTGTGGCTATCCCATTTACGTGCAGACGTAGTACTACTTGAACCATTAAACAAACAATGACAAGCAGCAGGTGGGGAATTCCCAGCTTGGTGTAATGGTTACAGTATCAAAGAAATGATCGGGTGACCAAGGTTTGAATCCCGGCGAGGTCATAATATCTTTTTAAATAAAAATATCATTTTTTTATGGTAATATATACTCATTTTGAATTTTTACAAGTTAAAGACCATTGTTTAGGTTAGGTTCGAAAAAGGTTAGGTATTTATTTTTCATTATGCGAGCCATTAACTCCTATTACTTCACGTTTGGAAAATATAACTTTCTATGTTGAGACACTAGCGTTTTACACATTCTTATTTTAAGGCCCAAAAGTTTTCGTACAAAATTTTGTAAGTGAAAACACGCAAATACGTTCTAAGATGTTTTCTGCAATAACTACACACACACACACATTACGTAATTGTTTATTTTCGCAGGTTATAAAAATCTTTCTTAACTTTGAGAATATATTTCTGGTAGTAAATTCCACTTTATTGTAGTTTTTAGCTATTACTTGAAACAAATTCATCATTGGTATAATATAACAGTAACCATGTATACTTAGAAAAAAAATAATTTAAGAAAAAGAAATTTCGATTTCTCGTAATATTTCGCTTTTCATTAAAGTTGTATGAAGTTTTAAAGAAAGTAAAGACTATTTCTATGAGAGTTTCGCAATTGAAATTTTTTTAGTAAGTCTACTAATCATCAACCATTATGAAAGTATACATAACTTTCCATTTTCTTGAATAAAAAAATATCTTGCAAGTATTTGAAACCAAAAATTAATTAAAATGTCAAACTTGTCAAGCTTTCACAATCCAGGGGTATAAAAGTATATACGTTATGCAATGTATGTATCATTATTTTATGATTAGGCCAGTTAGTGAGAATTAGCTTGATTCTGTGTTTATAAAATTTGATACGGACTTGGTTTTACATTCCAGTATAGTTGTTCGTTTTCCTCTGTGTCAGTAATTTACATGTTTACGTGTAACATGTCTAAAAATGTCTGTATGATAGGGTTAGTGATAGAATTGAGAATACGATCTGTTATCGTCTGCAGTGAACGTATTAATCCGCGTTAAATCCTTAATGAAATAAGTAGCCATTCTTAATATTCATTTTGCTATGAGATCTTGCAGAAACTTATTATATAAATATGTCTTGAATAAATGTTTCAATCGTAGATTAACCAAACCAACTCAGAGAATACTTTTAAAGGTATTTCTAGGTAATTCTTCGTAAAATGAAATGTTTTACTAAGCCTAATTTACTTTATTTTAAAGTGCGTTTCAGATTCCTCTAGAAAAGATAGTTCTTCCAGTGTATACTATTTACACTAACAATAATGAAAGTAAGCTGCCTGTTTAAATATTCTGGGATAATAGATCATGTTTATACATTTTATTCAGGTTTTGTTTGGATATACTTTAGAGCACTCAAACTGAAAAGGATGCAATAGGGCTTTCAACTAAACTGAGCCATAAACAACAAATATGCAAGTTAAATTGTACAGAAGGTTAGTACTGAGTATTACTAAAACTTGTACCTTTGCTCTAATTCAATAAACACGATACATATAGCTATGAGCTATCACTAGCAAAGAAAATAATAATAAGTGATTGTTAGAAATTTCCACGCATACCTGTAGATGTTTCTACCAGTGCTCGATAGTAGCTACATTTGCGGCTAGAGTTGATGCCTTCAGTTTCTAACCAAGGTTGTTCTAATAGAGAATATGCGATTTTGTCAAGAACATAAAGCTAAACGTCACAGTTAAATCCCGCCCAGTTAGCCCACTTACTCCAATCAAAAACATTGTTTTCGGCTAACAAAGATGGAAACAAGCTCTCTAGTTCGCTAACCAATCAGGTACGTCGTGTTGTTCGATGCTCAATTGTTTTCTGGCTTTATTCTTTCTCTGCGCATGAGATAGCTACAAGCAAATCCTCTATTAGAACATCCTTGTTTCTAACCAACCAACAGTCATTCTTTATCTATGTAATACCTCGTACAGGCGAAAATGGACATAAAATCAAGTGAAATGAAAACATAAGTTTAGAAGACAAAGATGATACAAAGAACAATCTATTTCTGAAGAATAAAAAAAACTAAACCAATATAGAACGTAAACAATATTAAATTTATTAAACATTTTTTATGAAACGTAACGACTATTATGGTCCAAAACTTCATTGACATCTTAGCCAATGAAAATTAATAATTTCCCGCCAATAACATTTCTCGGCGGTATCACGTGATCTTATTCCCGTTCTCCGGCCTACTCATCAGATGGCAGCACAAGTATTTTTTATATACTATGCACAGTATAGCAAGAGGCACGTATTATTATTTTCTTTGTCACTAGTTTGTTATTTATAACCTCAACGCAAGAAGAATGTCTGAAAAGAACCTTCAAAATCCAGAGTCTTGTAACATTTCTTTTTTAGTATTTTCTTTGTATATCAAGGTCTATGTTTTTATTACGGGTAGCGCTCTTGAGTGCTCTAATTCTCTTGGGGTGAAAAGCGTGTGACGTCACTGGAAGGTACTGTAGCTTGAAAGCATTTTAGTACAACCACGTTGCTCGTTACAGAAGCGTTTAATGATTAGTTACATCTGATTATCATCGTGAATCGCTACAGTCTCTAGTATCGGTCCCTCTATAGGTATTCGTTTGAACTTCTTAGTTTCAATTTGTAATCTTATTTGTACGAAGGCGTAAGGTCTTCCCACTGACGTGATCACGCAATGGAACATGGGAATTCAATTTTGTTCTGTTTCTATGAATGACCTTCCAATTTCTATAGACAGTGCTTTTTATATTAACATTCTATCACTATTAATATGGCAGTATAAACATTCCCATTTTACAGTGTCATAGAAATATACATTATTAAGATAAAATTGATTGTTCTGGGCAGTAAAATTCCAGCACTACGATTATGCTCTATATTATTAAATGTGTAAGGATTATTTTATGTCTTAAGAATTTATGCTGTTACCAGCGTCATATTTTCATTAGCCATACTGATGCTAAACAAACGGAGACATGTCGGATGCAGAAAGATTGTGTATTTCATACATCAATATGATTCGTTTGATTCTGTGTAAATCGCACATAAGGATAACATTGATTATATGGGTCGTAACAACACTGGGCAAATGGCACATAAAGAAACGCCTGTCAATATTAATTTTTCATATTGTTGATTCCGATTACCGACATTGTTATTTTAAAGAAATGCTAAACAAAGAACCAAACTTTACATAAATTGCGTGTAGTAAGGAGTTTTCAATAGCATATTTTAATAGACCGAAGACATTAATCTCAATTAAATTCTTGCAGCCAACTAGAATTGAGTATAGCTTGCACGATGCATTGATTTGGACGATCAGAGAGGATTGAGAATGCCCCAGAATATGTTTGTTTATCAGTGATTAAATTACTGATTTATCTTAGGTAATGTTAGATTAATTTAAAAATAGTAAAAAAAAACAGTTGAAGCTTCCCTTAGCTAATCAATAAGTTTACTAATGCCAACGTAAGCTAACCTAACTTTACGTGACCTGAAGTCAGTGACGTATAAACAAATAACCGATTCTGAATCGCTCCAAATTTAGTCAATTACTGCCAGGAGCAAGTCATACTCAATCCAAAGGGTGCTCCAATTAATATGTAAGGTGCATATATACACAACCCGAGAAATCTAATAAGAAAGTCGTTCACTCTGTTTAGATTTACGCTATAGAACGAAAACTATACCAAACTAGGTTGTGTCTGAGATTGATTCTATGCATTCTATTACATAAATAACATCCATAATGATAGCATTATGATCGGATTGGTATTTGGTCGGGTTGGGTTCCGGTCTAGAATAAAAGCATGTTAAAAGTATTATAAACAACCGAAATCAAAATCGGACGAGTAGTAAATAAACATCGAATGGTACAATCCCTCATAAATAAATAAATAAACAAAACTATTAAACTAATGAATGATTTTCTAATGTACAGGAATATGTTTCTGTTACTATCACATCTTGTTTAGTATTGTATTTATATGTACAAATATAACCGAGTTAACAGTAGCTTCGGATTAAATATAGCATAACACATGAATAAAACAATGATATAATAGGATCGTATCAATATGAAACTCCTTATAGACATAAAACAATTTGGATAGAAAGAAGTCCTCTGTATTCACTATTACAAAACTGCGATAAATCTAATTGTTAAATTCAACAAAACGATACATCTGGAGTTAATGAAAATATAACACTTTGCTAAGTCGTCTCAAATTAAAACAATATCATATGATGATTAATTGGCAAATACCACTAGTTCCTTTGTCCTGAATAGAAAATTAGTACTTAGATTCAAATACATATATTTTACACAATATTTTTCTTACGTAACAGACAAATCAGTATAATACTAACATATATACCTTAATACAGTTCTGTTTTCGGCTACAGAATATTTTTTATAAATGCACTTTTCGTTCTTTTGAGATATTATTTTCAGAACTTAATCAGTGATTAAAATAAACATTAAAATACTATTACTTAAAAAAATTAAACATTTTCTTTCAGGATTTCGTAAATAAAAAAAAACACTTGTTGTATAATACAGTAATTCATGCAAGTAATTAGTTATCGATGCATCTGAAGTTTTTGATTGAAAATTTTAAATGTTGTCCATATATTTATTTATTTCTGTAATAAATTACACCATTTGCGAGGCCACAATGGAAAAGCACCATACACTGAGCTCTAATGTACATTTTCAAAAGTCTATTTACTTTAGAAAGCAAGCGCATTCACTGAAATTCTAATTTATAATGATTATTTATATTATTGAATACGTAAGTTTTAGTTTCGTTTATTATTCGCGAATATAAGCAGCTTACTTTTTGTGACTAGTTTTAATGTTATTCCAATACATGAATATGAATTCCCAAATATTAATTAGTAAATTTTACTTAATAGAAGTTATGAATTATATGCGTAAGAAATAGTGAGAAAGTCTGTATACATGATTGACTTCCTTTTGTAAGCTCAAGCGGGTTTTATTGTCAAGAGTATATTAAATATTATTTCTAGAAAGCTATTTTTATTATTAGTTTTTTTATAGAAATATCATGAAATTATGAAGATAGTTTAATAAGCACATCTAAAGTCGATATTTTCATATATTCATATCACACATCTATATACATCTTATAAGTGCTTTTAAAATGAGTTCGGAATGATATTGTATATAAGTAATTTCTTTGTCAAGTTTATTATTTATCGGAAGTCATGTTTGGATTTAATACGAAACAGAACCAACTTTTATCTTTGGTTTTACTTGCTTCCAACACAGAGAATTAATGAAGCATCAACTATATTCACAAGCAATACAATATTTTGAATCATCACTATAATAGAAAGTTCTTCGAATTATTTTACATTTATGATAGAATCATATTTGAATATTGATTGATTGTTTTAAATATGAACATGGAAACATAATTAGTAAAATGTTTAATTATCATGATGATTGTAAATTAGGGTAAAGATTAGCAGAGTGGTGTGTTCTTCCAAAGTAATAATGAAAAATAAAAGTAAAACATATCCTAATATTATGAAACGCGATGTATTGTCTCAACTCTCTTGAATAAGCTTTGAACTGTTTGCCTCTTTTCCTTTTTCTGATATGATCTGACAGTGAGATAGAATTGTCTTATCTTGATATGGATTTTCTAAATTTGTAATGTTGTTGTTACAAAATATGTACGAAGTATCTTTATTCGTATTTTTGGTGTAATACGGGAGAGAGACAACTTCTATAAAGTTATACTTCACGCAATAAAAATACATCAATTTTAATGAATCGATTCGTATAGTTTAAAAGTTTCTTTTAATGTGTTATGTATATTTCTACGAGAATGACGGTACATAAAATAATAGTGTCTCTTATTTATGTGTTATGAAACACATACAATTTTTTGTGCGAGAGATAACCCTGAAGGAATTAAAATTGTCTATATCACATATAGTAGTTAGCATAATATGTCAAGAAATATAATCATGTCAAGGCAAATAATATTTAATTTACAGATCGTTTCGTTCTTCAACATTATATGATATTACGGATTCAAATACCATTTCAATATATGTCCAGAAACATTTCAAAACAAAGAAATTAAGACAAATCATATTCAATTTACATTGAATTCAAACCGTTTCATACTTTAACATTATATGATATCAGGGATTCAGAATGTAATGTTTCTATACATTAGCAATACATAATTTGCTCTGAGATCGACTGAGGGGTTCAGTCTGAGAAGAAAAGCCACAATCAAGTTAATAATGGTTTGTCTACTTTTCATACTGATGAACGAAGAAATATGATCTTCAAACAAACTGTAGGGTAAACTGTGACAGGTATAACAACAGTTCACAATTATGGTGATAGATTTCAAACTATTTCTCCAGAAAAATGTTTAACGTTTACTTTTCATAGGATTGTGGCTTTCCTTATCTAAACTGGATCCAGAATTTATGATATACCAAAGCAATATTGAATTGTATACGATAATTAATACGGTACATTAACATTTAACATATGCATAATTACAATGTTTATAGACAATATATATATATGTTTTGTTCATTTATGAAGTTCGTTTCCAGCAACTGGAAAGTACAGAAGAATAGCATAAAATTTGAATTACGAATTACTCTTTTGCTTTATAGAAAATACGAATTCTTGTTTACAATACTATCTTTAAATGTTTCTTTTCAAAGTAATATCACTCAATTATGAGTGTCTTAATATCTTTTCAATATTATACAAAGAATATGTTTTCTTGTATTACTTGTACAATTTAGAGATTATTATATCTAAACTGATTATTATAGTTCTCTGAGTTAAATACCTAAAACTTATTTTTTTATATGTAACCACACTTGAATATCGTACCTATCTGTGTCTTTAAGTCAAAGATTCAAATCATTGCAAAGTTTAACATAGAATTAGTCACATGAATGTGCTCACTAATATTGACCACGTAATCTATTAAATTTATTATCATATCGAAAACGAAAGTATATTCTCACAACCTTATTTTAAAATATCATAATTAGTAAACAAGAAGTATAAAGTCATCATGTACTAATGATTATTATAAACAAATTGTCTTGTCAGTGAATCCTAAAATTCCCTAAAATTTCCTTGTTTTTGATTGCGTTATTCCAGTAATTATAAATGATTTATAATTCAATTTGTACGATCAAAATAATTGTGTTTATATCTTTTGTGAATCAGCATCCTGCAATTCCTCCAAATGTGTAAGCTTAACTTTAGCTTTATATCAAGTTTTATCAGATTACAAGCAATACGTTTTTATTTATAAGTTTTCTTTTGCTGTCATGAGTGTTCTATGTTACCTTGTATTAAGCCTCACTCGAACATAGTGAAAGAATTAAGTTTCTTTCGACTCTACATAACCAATTTCTCATCTTGAAAATACAGTGTACACAGAGGAAATGTTTATACATGTCTTATTATTTCAGTAAACATGCATATAAATGATCCATTTTGTTTAGTTTGGCAACCATTTTATTATTTTTCTTTAAAGTATCCCTGAGGATTCTAGGCAACACCTTCTACCTCTATGTCTCAGAAAGTACTCTTTCGATAATATCAACAAACATAAGTCATTTATTTGTTTTCCAACACTTCTTACGAAAAACATGTTATCTTTCTTTCTGGTAATTAACTGAGCATATGCTGTTTATTATAATATTGTCAATATTCATCTCATTTGGCATTTATAAGTAATTACTGTAGTATTAATTATATGTAGGTTATTTTACTACAAATGCGATAGTTATATCTCTAGATATAATTAATTTGAAACTGGTTTTTACTCTTAACAATGTTCTCACAGCATTGTTGTATCAAGAATCAAGGCATTGTTCCTGGTATTCTCAGCATTTTTACATTGTCGGAGATCTTCACTTTTTTCTATTCTTACTTTTCAAAAAATATATATTTATTTGTATTTTGAAACTCATTTTTGTATGGTTTTGTACTAGCTACCATTGGAAGCACCCAATGAAATATTACCACAAGCTCAGTAATATTATACGTAATTTGAACAATGTTTTTGTTCTTTTTTTTAAATCTGTCACACAACAGAGTACACAGTCAGACAATCTACACATGGAATGCATGCTTTTTTAAGTCTGAAAAATCACTCCTAAATGTACAGAGATTCTCGGTGTTTTAGTCTAAGTGAATAAGCATATTGTTGGTGCTTGTTGACTGGCTGTTTTGTTATATTGGCCATCGCACAACCCATTGCAAATTCTAAAATACGACAGAAAGTTTGAAAACAGAACCACGGCCATGGGCTTGGTGGATCAGCACCAGCAAACATGCCGTATGTACTGTATAGACGTCCAAGATCAGCAATACACAAAAGAACACCCATAATAGCTGTAGCGTAGGTAATGTGGAGTACTTTTTGAACTTCATTTTTACGGTTAGGTTTGTCCTTATCATCACATGTTAGCGCCGCTCTGTTGACATAAGCGATGTGATTGAGGATGGAATGCAACGTAAAGTCTGGTTTGAGCGTTTCACAGTGGGACAACAAACTAGTTTCAGCAGTTTCCTCGTCCGAGAATTGTGGTTCCGAGCTTGGACCAGCTTTTCTGCTACCTCTGCGGATATGTTGGGAAGTTTCTTGTACACTGGTACCTAATCCCGCATGTTCACTCCAGGTCCTGCTCGGTTTTCGACTAGAAGGTGACGCTGGAGCAATGTCCATTGATGCAGCACTACCCTTTCGACTTCCTACATCGTGAAATGATAAAGATTTTTTCCTAACAGGATCTTCAGCAATTCCAGCTAAGCTGCACCTTGATCCTAAGCGACTACGAGATCCAACGTTTTCTTGTTGGAGTCCAGAAGTAGATGCAACGTTAGGATTTAGTTGAAGTTGATGCACCGAACTACAGTCACTGCTTGATCTTCGACTTCCAACACTGCTGCAGTCTATTGGCCTTAAACTACACTCACTACTCCTTCGACTACATTCACTCCCTCTTCGACTACAATCACTGCTTCTTCGGCTACATTCGCTACCTCTTCGACTACACTCACTACCTCTACGACTACAGTCACTGCCCAATCGGCTAGCAGTGCTACATTCGCTACCTCTTCGGCTACACACGCTCGCCCTACGACTACTTGGCGAAATCATTATACTCGGTACAACCATTGGCGAAGGTCTTGCGTACGGCGGGGGCACTCGGCGAGGGTCTGGGCTTCCTGGACGTACAGGAGGACTTGTCGGTGGGTCTGGGTCAAACACAGGTTCATTTGTCCGACGAGAGCACGATGGAATGGGAGTTGAAGGTCGTTGAAGAATAGGGGAGTCTTTTCCACTGGATGATGACTCTGAAAAATATTTAAGAACATATTAAGTTTACAAAATATATTTCCTTTCAATCACCGCACACAATCTAAAATTTGATGTATTAATTAATTAGTCAATAAAGAATAAAATATAATAATGGTTCCCAATTAGTTAAGACTTGCGGACCCCCTCTTATTTTCGAAGATCTATCACGGACCCCATACATTTTAATAGTCATATTACAAAAGGAAAGAGGAAAATTAAAACAAACCGATAATTATAACAATTTAGAGGTAAAAGGTACAGGCATTTACCTCTAACTTCTGCATGTAATTAAAATAGAACAAATCATGCTTCTTTTTGTTTCAGAGTTGTTTCTATAACTGGTTCAATATTTCCTACCGTTAAGTTTAAATCAAGTTCAAAATCGAGGTGATTTTTGTGTTTATTCTTCAGATAACAAAATACCGAAAATATCTGCTCACAAAGATATGTCGAAGTGGAAGAAACTGGGACTAAACATTTCAAAGCCTACTTTCTTATAGTCTGAATATACCTTCAGCAAGAATTGATCAAGTGTACACTGGTTGAAAAATGTCTTCAATGAACCATCACAAATCACTTTAAAAAGTTCAACTTCCTCCTCCTCAGATAAAATTTTCAACTGTTTCTCACAACGTTCAAAATGATTTGTTATCCACGAATTTTTAGGATTTTATCCACGCATCTCTTAAGCTAGTCTCTAAATCACGCAGATGCTCAGTGATGATGTGTTTCACTTCTAGCAATCCTTTGCCAGTGGACTCCAGAAATGACTTCAATTTTAGTAAGTTACTGCGAGTACTAGCTTCAGATCGGCTTATGTAGGCTGCCATGCATATACATACAAGCAAAGTTGTCCAACTGATCACATGGGAATTTAGAGTTTTCGGGCTTCGACGAAATGCAGAGGTCGGGGTGCAGAATGTTAAGAAAATATTATTTTTACTAATTCTATGTCTCGGTCTCGAGCAGATGATATGTGAAAAAGGAACATGTTCACTTGTGTGAGAACTTAAAAAAATATAAGAGTGACGTTTTAAAAGACTGGGAAGAGAAGGACCGAAAGGGAAGAAAAGAGCAAAATTTGGAGAAGTTAACGAATTAGTGTAAAAATGGGTTCAGTGCGCACGCGTAAAAGATTACCAGTCAGCTGTACTATGCTCCAAGATTGATATCACGGACCCCTGGGGATCCGCGGACCACCAAATGGGAAACACTGAAATAAAACATTCGTTTTTAAATCTTATATACGTACTTGAATTTATGTTGTAAGGCCTACTCCTCTTTGAATACCTATAATTTAGCGCAGGTGTGAATTATAAGAAGCATAAAGCCAACATAAAGAAGGAGATATTCCAAACTGTAACAACGTTCAACGAAATCAATTATTTTCAATATCTTCTCTCACCAATAAAGACTGACTCTTGAGTAAGAATCGCAGATGGTTTCAGGAAGAAATCACCAATATATTTATTGTTCTGTCCAATGTGAAAGTGACTTCAAGGCATTAGAATTGAATCTCAATGACCATAGATGCATCAGAATTTTCTAGAGCTCTTCGAATCATTGTATTCTTGTTTCAGTGGTGGTTTTTGTTTTGCTGGCATACGGAATTAAATTTTCAGGTCATTGATCTATGTTATGCAGGACTTGGTGGTACAAATAAAGCAAAGTATATTTCGAAATTATTGACTGTATTTTCACATATACTCAGTGAAGTAGATATGATCAGTGACTACAGTATTATTTACGAGGATGAGATACGTAAAAGAATTCCAAAGATTATAGCAAAGGTAGGGTTGATGTGAAAGTATATTTGGTCCATATGAACAAGCCTGCTACACTATGGAGCAAAAAACCCTCGGACTTGTCAACCAACAGTTCTAAATTCTGAGTAATAATAACAAAGGAAATTGCCGAGAGACCACATGTATATGTCGACAAAGATGAAATGAAAAAACAAGAAAGTATCGTATCTTAAATCATGATTATGACAGTATACACTTTTTCTACCTGCAGGGACAGTTTAATCACAGATGGACTGTATCTTAAAACAGCTGTATTTAAATCTATAAATGTAAAGAATGACAATAATAATGAACACAATATACATATATATTCTTTACCTTCGTCAATTATATCTTCCATTCTTCTACTTGGTGGATCGTTAACGTGATTGTTTTCGCTGGCATAACTAAATGACTGCTCATTTTCGTCTGTAATTTTGATTTTCGGTGTCAGAAGCGTTGGTACCAAAGCAGCCGCGACAGAAGAAGCAAGGTTGTTGTAAGGCGCAAGCATTGCTAGCTGCATTATACCTTAATAACAAAAGACAGAGAAAAGAAACCACTATATTAGTAGAATCAAGAACATTTGTTTTCCTTTCGCATAAAATACAATCATGTTTTAATGTTAAATAAAGCCTTTAACGACAACATTTTTCTTTATTCACGTCGTACGTACAGAGTGTTCTGCACCAAACTGAAACCACCCATGAGAGTGGACCTGGAGGGCAATTTGAGATACGGAAACCTTGTCCGGAACCCAATCGTTACGCCTCTGCGAGCAATTGAAATATTGTGGAAAGGTGGCAACGACGCACAATTACAAGCAATGGGTGCGATGTCTGAACCTGTGTTTGGTTCCAGCACTACGGACGCCACGAAACCAAACTAATTTTATTAGAAACAAACATTTGTGTACAATATAATTATACACTTTCTACACGTTTGTACGTCTGTACTGCAAAGTATTGATACAACGAACGACAGGGAAAATAAAATAAATGGAAATTGGCGCTGAACTTAGCAATAACATTTTGGTATTTGCGCTTATTTTTATCTCCTTGTTTTAAAACAATGAAACAGGTTTTACCTACTGTATCATGTACAGGTATTGCTCAAAATTACCTCCCTGGATATCGTCTCGCAAACAAAGGTGCAAACTATTAATAAGCAAGGCGCGCACTTGTCCAAACAAATTGGATGCGTTGTCTCTAATTATTTCGGTTGCTACTGCTATTCTGGCCACCAATTCTTCGTCACTTTCGAGCTCACCACAAGAAATCGATGGGGGTAAAATCAGGGGAGCGACGAGGCCAGGGAACAGGTCCTCCTCTCCCAATCTATCTGTCCGGAAACATATGCAGTGAGCTACGGGGACTGAGTGGCATCCCTAGTGCTGGAACCAAACACAGATCCAGACACCGCACCCATTGCTTCTAATTGCGCGTCGTTGCCACCTTTCCACGAAATTTCAATTGCTCGCACAGACGTAACGGTTGCGTTCCGTACATGGGTTTCCTATCTCAAATTGCTCCCCACCTTCACCCTCTGAAGTGGTTTCTGATTGGTGCAGGACTTTCCGGACACCCTGTATAATCATAGCGTCCTTTCTCTTCATAAAAGTATATTGCTTCGTGTGATTCCCTCAAATGCCCTAGGATTGATCGTTTTCATTATTGAATATTTATAGAACTTACTAATAGGTTGCTTTAACTGTGACGTCATTGACTTATCCAAGGATGTTACAGTTAGAGGATATGTCAAAATTAAAAAAACTGAATCCGAACTAGGCTGCCTTCTTAGTATGGGCAACCAGAATTTAAAAAAGTGGGAAAGGCTTAAAATGAAAGTGATCAGCTTGTAAGATCAGCTTCACTCTTTTTTATGTTGCTTAATCAATAGTATACATTTAACCAAGTTAACATATCAATATTTAAATTATAGCACTCTTCTAAATTTCAGGTTGTGTACACCAAAATGGCGGACGCGTTGTTACGTTCGGATTCAGTTGTTCTTATTTTGGTCTATCCTCTAATTCTAACATCCGTAGATAAGACAATGATGTCATGTGTGAGGCAACCTTTTAGTTTGTTCTATAAACGTTGTTCATTACTGCCTGTTCTTTCATTTTATTTTTGTAGATTTCAACTCTCGTTCTTTTTAATGTTTTTTTTAAACATCTTTATCACAGTTTTCCACGCTGGATTCAGTTTCCGTAGTCGTTTACGTACTTGGGACTATGTAAATTTTATCCTTCTCTTTTCAGTCTTTGTGTTTGGTCTCTTGTTCCTTCTAAAAATAGTTTGCATCTATCTTATGATGTTCGTGTATCATATGAACTCTAATCCCGGATTTCATTTCCCCCTTCATAAGATAGGTTAAAAGTACAAAGTTTTGAGAAGGAATAAAGATAGTATCTCAACGTAGAAAGTCATATTTTCGAAAGCTTGAAAAAGCACGATTTGATCGAGTGTGCAATAAACAAAAAACACTGTACCTGACTTACCTAACATCCCCTTGGCGTACCCTTGGCTACTAATTTTATTACATTTCCTAATGCGTGTGTATATATAAAAATAATTTTCTTTAAAAAAAAACACACACACACCAGGATTCGACTTCGGGTTCTCTGTATTAGCTTTACGACATGCTACCAATATTCCAAATTGGCAATTGGATATCAGCCTCTTGTCAGCCTTATTTACAGTTAAGGAGTAATATTTACTGTTTAAGGACTAATGCGCCTGCGCGAGAAAGGCACCGCATTAATAGGACTATCTGTACTAAAACACTACTGAAATCAGAAGCAAATCAGAAAGACTGATAGAAGAAGCATGGCATTTACATCACCCTGAATTATGTAAACAATTACAAAAACTGAATCTAGCGTGGAAAACTGTGATTAAAATGGTAAACATAAAATACTCCAGTATGGGAAATAAATTAAGTGAACCAATTTTATTTTTTCAATAATGTAGACCTGCTAAAAAGTAAAATATTTTTATGTATGTAACTTTAAATAATTTCGTTAGCTTTTAAGTCAATTCTAAAAAGAAGTAGTACAGAATGTGTAAATATTTGAATTAACTAATTAATTGGAACACCACGATTTTATTTAGTCATACATAAAAATATTATTATTTACTTTTTAGTGCATTATTCACAAAGTTAAATAAAATCATTTCAGTTATTTTTTAAATATACCTTGACCTTTTAGTGTTTGTGTCTTTTAATGACACATGGCCATCGCCGCAGTAAGATCTCGGAATTTTGAAACTGAAAATGTTAAGATACATAAAAGAACTTGACCTTAGAGACACTACTTTTATTAAATGTCCTAATGCGTATACACATAAAAAAGTTAATTTTCTTTTTTAAACAAAAATATGTAAAAGAAACGACGCCAGGATTCGACCCCGGGACCTCTGGATCAGCTTCCCGATACATTAACTACCAGACCATGCTGAGAGTTGGGAAAGAAGCGCTTGTTGGTGTTACGTATAGTTCAAGGAGCTCTGCGCCTGCGTGAGAGTGGGCCATACCTCTGGATCTTACAGCAGAGATTGCTAGGTTTAATGTCTTAAGTTTGAGGAAGTGAAATCCCTGCATCTTTATTTTCATTGGCGCGTTTTTCGTGGTACAGCTATAGATAAAAAGATTGTGCCATGCTTATAACTGACTTTTCTTGTTTCAAAAATAAATATATTGCAAGATCGTATAAATTTGTTGTCTTACATACATATGAACAATCAGATGTTCCACTTTTAAGGAAAATATTATTTTAATATGTAACTAAACGGGAGCGATATTTGCAAAAATGAAATTTTTCATTAAAAAAATATGCTAAGTTTCAAGTTGTATAGTTTCCTCATTTTTTTTCTCGGAGAGTAATATTTTGTAACGCAATGGGAGCTATTAATCCCAACTTTAATTTTCACTACTAGATGTTACATATAGGAGGGACATTTTCGAGAATTTGGAAAATATACTTTAAAGACATGCTATAATCTTTTTATCCATAATTGTACTTCTGCCTTACTTTCTCTAATCTTTTCAATTGTGTGGCAGTTTCCTTCGGCATTTCGATCGTATTGACCAGTTTAAGTGATTTAAAGCAGAACAGTTACATTTGTGACGGGAATTAAATTTTTATCCTTTGGGGGTGGGGTGGGGATGGAGTGAGTTTAAAATTGAAGGGAATTAATAGTTTTACCCCTTCGGTGTTGTTTTGTAAAAAAAATTATATTATTAGAAATGCGCGTGCCTGTAAAATTTCAAGTCTATACGATTTATGGAAATCTGCGAGTGGACATTGAGTTTTCTAAAGAAAATTGGAATTGTCTTCAGCACTACGTACGGCTGCAAAGACTTTTTGCATTCTTATCATCACTATTTGCTCCTGGAAAGCTTCAAGTCAATTTTAGTAGTAATAGAGTCATGGTGTCGACTAATTTTGTTACTTGAAATTCCCTGAGTCAAGTTTTCTATGAAATTTTTCGCCAATTCCCTGAGTTTTTATTATAGCGGAACGTGTAAATAATACACAATAACATTTGTTTAATCCCACCACCACCCAGTCCAACCATCTTGTACGTTATTGGTATTTCACAAGTGAAGAAAAAGATAATTTCATTAAAAATAGAGTATTTTAACACTTTAAAAAAATCCGGTCAGCAGTGAGAATTGAACTCACACCCTTCGCCTTGCCGAGGCAGTGCTCTTACCAACTGTGGACAAGTCCACCTCATAAACTTCCCTGAGTTTCCCTCATAAATTATAGATTACCCTGAGTTTTCCAGATTTATAAAATTCCCTGAGTATTCCAGGTTTTCCAGAGTGGCAGACACCCTGAGAGTAACAAGATTTGAACTAATCAAACGAGCAAATAAGCAGACAGGGAAGAATAGTTGAAATAAAATCGTTTAATAATAACTAAAAAGGGACAAGAAGTGAAAAATACAAAAATGGAAAAAAAAAGAAAAAAAAGCACAGTTTACAATGAAAACAATTCTGTGCACACAAAAACCATAGAGTTAGGAAGAAAATAGAGAGAACATACATGACGTCACATGAAGCCAAATTACGGATCATCGGCAGCCATCTTGTGTGACCCCCATTAGAGTCCCTCTATACCGAGTACTGCGAGGATTGCCTGTTTCGATAGGTGGATGAGTGCACCTCAGAGAAGCAATACTCGGAAAAGAGGGTCTCTAAATATGGTGCCAGTTAATATGGCCGAAATGCCTCGTCCCTTCCGTCTCTTGGCTTTATTCTCCTCTCCAGCAAAACAGCCTAAGGTTCCCTCTATTTATATTCCTAACTCTATGACAAAAACAAATCACCTCGAGGATTTAAAAGAAGAAAATTATGAAGAAAAACCATCGACCTCCATTAATACGATACTGGACTGACTGCAGCCATTGAAAATTTCATGAATATGTGAAGCTAGGGAGCGGAGAGGAAACTTAATCTCGTTTGTCCACTTCGAGTCTAAACCAATATGGACCAAATTTTTTATTCTAACTCAGTTTTTTACGCTTGATAGCACTGTGTGGTCCGTTTTTTAATTTATGTCTTAATTCTTGCAGAAAACGTAAATATTATTTGCAATATTTTCTATTGTCTGCAGAGTACGATATACTCTTACATGAATAACTCAGGAAATAGGACTTAAATCAAAAAACGGGCCACACAGCGATATCAAGCGTATAAAACTGAGTTAGAACTAAAAATTTGGTCCACATTGGACTAGACTGGAAGTGGACGAACGAGCTTAAATATTTGCTCTGACGTCTATCTTTCAACACTAGGTAGTTACTCCAGTATAGTTTACGTAGAGCTCGATGGAATAAACAGTGATCGTGTTGCTCTTGTTATCTCTATTAAATTTTTAAATCTTCTTTTTAATAAAGTAAAGTAAACAATATTTCGGTTACTACTATAAACGTCCTGAAGCTGAGAAGGCGTAAAAGAACATGAAATAATAGTAGCATTACTAATGTAAACAAGTAAATTCACAACCACTAAAAGCAAAAAAAAAAAAAAAAAAAAATGAAACAAGTAATTAACATCAACTTCTACCATTAACTTAGTATCCTCTGTATTGAATATTGCCTTTAGAATAACTGGGTACACGCAACTCCACGCCCAGGGATTCCGCCAGGATTTTCAGATTGAAGGTGGTGGTGTAAATTCAAAATTGGAATGGTGTAAAGTGGAGTTTTGCACGAATTCTATCGATTTTTGATGTTGGGAGGATGTTTCCGAGAATTTTGGGGGTGACACCCCCACAGGGTGGGGGAAGATCTTGCACAATCATTGTCCACACCCTCAGAAAACAGAGCCTATTTGTTAATTAAGTTTAGTTAATTGAAATATAGAGTTCCCACTTATCCAAGTACTCATTGGTCTCGTCTTCGTTGCGTGAGTTTCTGGGTTCAATATCCAGTGAAAGCTTCCAATTACGGTGTTCTAGCCTCGGGATGACAAATGGGTAGTTACTTAAATTAAGATGGAGACGTGACGAGTTGAGGTTCTATCAACAGGGATGAAGTAGTGTCAAGCCCGTTACTTTTCTTCGCGTTAGGCACCGCCCGGTCACTTTGCTTTACTTAGCCCTCGACGGACCAATGATCCGAATGTTGCACACTGGACCAAAGGGGAATGGAGAGGTTAAAAAAATGTCCACTCAAATATTTTACTGAAAACGGGATATTTAAAGCATTTTTTGTTCTAAATAAACGAAACTTTGTTCTAAGATTTTGTTCTAAGTTTTTAGTTTTAGTTGCTTAGCCACGATAGCCTGTCGAATTGGGATTTGTGAACGTAAACATTAGAATGAAGAGCTCTATTGTCGACTAATTTCACTTCCTCAGGTATGTGCATAATACTATACTGCAAAGTTCCTAATAGTTTTTTTTTTAACACTTTATGAATATAGTTACAAGTTAAAACAAATAAACATCAAAAAAGTGTTAAATTTTGAGGTAAATAGTTGGACCAGGGGGTGGGTCAGTTCTTTTGTATCCATCGACTGATTTTCCGATATTACCTAGGTATTCTTTACAAATTAAGACAAAAATACACCTTTCATTGAAAAATAAAGACTTCACACATGTGCTAACAATCAAGCATAAATGCTTTAATCTTGAAAGTGTGATACTTTTTAACCCCTCCTACTTGTTCCGTCGAGGGTTAATGTAGTATGTATCATTCCAACATAAATTTATACATAAAATATGCACATAAAACATTTTTTATGAGTTTCGAATTCACCTTTCTGTCTGGCGTATAATATTGCTAGCAAATGAGCAATGTTGTAATAGTTCTTTTGCCAGAAGCCAAAAAACTATATTTTGGTAAAAAATGGGGGAACCAGATGAAACTTTCAGCACTTGAACACTGGCATGTATAGAGCACGAAAATACGTGATGGACAGAGGCGGCGTTTGGGGGTGAAAACTGGGGCAACCGCCCCAGGCCCCGCGTTCCGAGTTGATATTTTTCTTACTCAATGATATAAAAGTTGATTTGTAAAAAAAAGTTTACAAATAAACTAGTTTGTATAGTTTCCATGCGAAATGTAATGTGAGATGGAAATGAATAAAGAAGCAAGGGGAAAAGATGCGGTTCAATTACGTAAACAACAACACACTAGCTTTGATAATTAGGATCACTATTCATCATTCTCCATGCCATACATGGTGGTCAACAAGTAATTAATTATATTAATAATTAAAACGCAAACGCAGCAAGGATTTCTGTGGCTGTTACAGTAATGTGCAGTCACAGAGGTTTCAACTACAGTTGTGCTCTAGCATTTTTTCTTTTCCTTTTTTACTATGTGATTCGTGGACCACTGATACACGCTGATATTTACTTTTATCTTTATTACTTATTGAAATTATATGTCTAATTTTTACTTGTACTTTGGCCCCGCGGGGTCCTTATTGCCCTAGGCCCCGCGCTCACCTAACGCCGCCTCTGGATGGACATTCCAAAAATGTAGCTATCCAAGACTGAGGCCATTCAAATTGGCGGCCGACGCTATTTCTTAAAATCAATATATTTTGGATCTGAGTTGTTCGAATTCGATCATCCTTTTTTAAAGTGAGATATCATTTCTTTGGCTACAAGTTTATTTATGAGCAATATTTTCATAAATCTAATAGTTTTTAAGTTAAATGTAAAAAATATTTAATTTTACCCTAAAATATTTTCTTATTTAATATTTTATTGTCAAACGAATGGTTTTAGCGAAACCTATGTCCTTACATAGCTTGTAACCCACACTGCAAAAAATAGCTGTGTTAATTCAACACAATGTGGTGTCCCAGCGTGACTACCACTTTTGTGTGTTAAATCAACACAACATACGGTGTTGATTTCGGTACTGTGAAACAAAGCTACGGCTGCAGTAAGTTTTGAACATGGGTTGCTCAGTTAGAAGTCGAGTGTCTTACCGACTACGCTAAATCGTCAGACAGAAAATACACTAGATGCAAACGATATTTAGTGAACAACATTTGAATTAAACGATTACACTATAGATTTAAACAGTGTATGGGTTCAAATATATGTTGCTGAATCCCCAAAACTAACTAAGTAACTTGCACGACTTATCCCATATTTTAATCACTTCCTATTTGTTAATTGAGAACCAGAATTCCCATTCATTGAGAATATTCTATTTCTATGAAAGCAAGCAAGTTGGCGACAGCCAAACACTTCAGCAGCATTACTGCTTTCTTACCGTAACAACATGTCAAATGCTGCGCTTGCTTTCATAGAAATGGAACATATTCTCAATAAATGGGGATTGTGATCCCTAATTGACCAATGGAAAAGCGACTAAACCATGCCATAAGTCGTGAGAGTAACTTTGTTTGTGTTTGAGGTTCAGCAAGAATTTTTATCCTCTATATTGTTTCAGTCTAGTGATCTTTTTGTCTGACGATTTAGCGAAGTCGGTAAGATGCTCGACTTCTAACTGAGCAACCCATGTTCAATTCTTGATGCAACCGTAACTTTTTTTTCCCAGTACCGAAATCAACACCGTGTGTTGTGTTGATATAACACACAAAAGTGGTAGACACGCTGGGACACCGCCTTGTGTTGAATTAACACAGTTATTTTTTACTGTGCAGGCTTTATTTTTTAAAACAGATAAATTAAATCCGACAAGTATATAGCTCGAGATATGGACAATTGTTTGAAAATTTGCAATACGAGGTAACATTACGGAGGCACTAATGCGAGTAGAAGCTACATGATGTTTTGGTATGAAATGTAGGGAACAAATGATACTTTCAGATTTTGTACACTGGTATGTTAAAAGCACGAAAATACGAGATAGACCCTCCAAAAATATAGCTATCCAAGATGGTGGCCATTCAAAATGGTGGCTGTCGCCAATTTTCAATGTCACATTGTATATCAGCATCGCATTACCAGATTTCGATGGTTCCTTTTAAAAAAAAAAATGCAAGATTATTTCTTTGACTTCAATTTTAATTATGAGCAATATTTTCATAAATCTTTTTTAAGTAAAATTTAAAAATGTGAATATCGATATCATTTTCATTTAATATCTGGTGTAGTAAAAAGTAATCCATTATTTTTGCATGACATTGAAGGCTTGACTTACCATAGTTAGAATGATCCGATTTAGGTCACATATGCGCCGTT
>JAGDQP010008496.1:792-62744 GCA_022664845.1 Lepisma saccharinum
ATGTATGTATATATTCAACAAAATATTTGTGACGTATGTGCTCTTATATCATATACATTTTTATTGACATTTTTTAAATAGATTTGTGTTTGAATTCTCATGTATTTCATACATTAATAGCATTTTTTATAATACTCATATATTCGTTAGTCACTGCAGCATTTACCGTATTATGTCTAATATAACTGCTTAGTTATTTCATAAGAAATAAATTTAATTTGAAATAACTATGAACTTGATAAATTATTTTTTTATTTAGTTTTTGTGATGATCTTAAAAGCTAATAATGTTGATCGGTGAGATTTAGAAAACTTTGTTGTTTGTTATTTTTCATAAAGGTTTTAGAAAAAAGTTATGTATAAGAAATATTATTGCTTTAGTTGGGTTATATAATATATTAATTGGACTAATTGGTTTTGGAATTTTTAATTTATATAAAGCTTTTATTAGCGCTTCTCTATTTTTTGTAATGAGAGCAAGTTGTAAGAAGATGTTGTATGTTTTGAACTTCTTTTTGGCATTCACAGTTAGGGGAAGTTAATATATGCATTTTAAAAAGGTGGTCGTTTAATTTAGTGTGGTTGGTTCTAGCTCTCATTGTTGTTATTAGACTTTTCCTAGTTTTTTTAAACCTGTAAACCAAGGGTTTTTTCATCTTCTTTATAAAAACCATTTCTATGTAGTGTTTGATTTTTTAATATCAGATTTTAATTTAACTTTCCAGTTGTTCGTAATTCCTTTTTTTAAGATAGTGTATATATCAGACCAATGATTCTGGTTGTAGTTGTATTAGGGAGATTTCTACTCGCTTTCGCATACATATCAACTATATCGTTATGTCCTGGTAACTGTTCTTGGCTGGGAACATATGCAAATTTTATGTCTTTTCCCATTTTTTTGTTTAAGTTACGTAGTTCAATTATGTCAAATATTATCGGATTTGATGTGTACATCTGTTTATAATTTCTATTTAGTGATTGAAGTACACTCTGTGTATCTGTTAAAATTAAGATTTTCTTTTGTTGAAGTAGTAAACTATACCCTACCGCCTTATAAATAGCAAAACTTTCCGCATAGTATATATTTAACATGGTTTCGATTTTGTACTGAAGTGCATATATTTTATAATCGTCCCAAACAGCACAAGCCGTAGCAGCTTCATTTTTACTGCCATTTGTATAAATAAAATAATAATTTTTCTATTTTTCACGATATTCTTGAAAATGTCGAAATTTCGTTAGGTGTATGTTATCTATGTTTTCAACTGGACATGGTATTTTATAAATAGGATATTTTCCAGGTGTATGTATTTTGTTTAAATATTTACCATATTTATGATTTATTAAATTCACTATAGTTATTTTGTTTAGGGAATTTCCTTTTAGATTAAATATATCTTGAATATTTTTAATATATTGCAAATTAAAGGGTGTAATTTATTATGTTTAACTTTACAGATAAATTTTGAAGCTTGTTTTAGTCTACGTGTTTTAAAGTCTGTAATATGAGATTCTGTGTATGTAGCTAAAATAGGATTATTTTGCATTACACCCAGAGCTATTCTAATAGCTTTTTTGAATAATTTCAAGTTGTTCTATATTTTCATTTTTTATAATGGGAATGATTGCTAAACTGTATTCTAGGTTAGGTAGTATGTAATTCTTAATAAATAATAATAAAGCAGATGGGTGTCCTCCAAATTTAGTTGTACCAATGGATCTTAATATGTTTGATAATTTATTACCTTTGATTAATATTTTATTAAAGTGAGCTTGAAATGTCAGTTTTTTGTCTAGGGTTAATCCTAAGTATTCAACAGTGTGTACAATTGGTATATTAATTAGTCTTATAATATTATTATAAATATGTTTTTTCCTTCTTGAAAATGTCATTATATTAGATTTTTCTTCTAAAATTAATATATTTTTAGTTTTTAGCCATTTGGATAAATTTATTATCATTTTTCCAGTTCATTAAAATTAGTTTTTGCTTTATTTTCTGTGGATAAAATTAATATCATCCGCATATAATAAGTATGTAAAAGATTTTGGTATTTGTTCATGTATATCAGCTAGATATAAATTGAATATCAAGGGCGCCAAAACTGATCCTTGGGGAACCCCTGTATTGATCTGAATGTGTTTGAAAATGCTACCATTAAAATAAAATAATCCTTTTCTTTGATGTAATGATCCTCATATATTTTTTTGGTAAATATAAGGAATTTTAATTTTTTTTAAATATATCTAATAAAGTTGATATGTTTACGACATCATACGCGTGGGATATGTCAATGAAAGCAGCATGAGTAATAAGGTTATTATTATTTTGAATTTTTAAAATTAACAATTCTAATGCATCGAGTGTTACACAATTTTTTTAAAATCCAAATTGATTAGAAGGTAAAATATTTTCTGCCTCCAAAAACCATTCTAGACGTCTTTGTATACTTCTTTCGAATAATTTTAAAACGTTTGATGTAAGTCCAAGAGGTCTGTAAGATTTTCCTTGTGTACAGGATTTACCTTGTTTTAATATTGGAAGAATTACTTGGTGAGTCCATTGTTCTGGAATGTTTCCTGTAATTAATATGAAACTGAATATTGTACATAGCCAAGTAATTCCTAGAGTTGACAGATTTCTTAAAGATTCAGTTTCTATTTGGGCTTTGCCCGGAGAAGTGTTTTTGGTATAGTGTAAAATTGTAGTAATTTCTTTCGTAGATATAGGAGTATGCAAAGCTTTTATTGCACTTTTATTATTTAACATTAACAGTGATTCATCTGGTGGCTCAGCAATTTTGTTAGAATTATGTTTAGTCATTTTGTTTACAAATTCTTGTTGCCATTGTAGTTTATAGATAAAGTTCCTGGAGCCTTATTATTTTTTACTTTTTTCAATATATTCCAAATTGTTGATATTTGTGTTTGGGGATTTAATTGTTCACAAAATTTATACCAATAGTTTTTTTTTACCTTTTTGATCGTCCTTTTTAGTTTTGCTTCCGCTTTTTTGTATTCAATTAAATTCTCTATAGTAAGTGTTTTGAGATAAATCGCTAGTCTCTCTTTTCTCTTTTGCCAGAGTTCCCTACATTGTTCGTTCCACCAAATATTTTTCGGATAATATCTTTTTTGTTCTTGAAATTTAATCTTGCTTGATGCAGTCATAGCTGAATTTATTATAGTAAGGAAATAATCATAATATTCTTGAATTGTAGTTAATTTTGGAATTTTATTATTTATTAAATGGTAATAGTGTTCGACAATGTACCCAGTTAGTTCCATTTTCGTAATGAAAAAGAATATTGATTTGATTTAAACGGAAAATTTTGACAATATTCCAAAATGCATGGAAAGTGGTCACTGGTATACATATGATCAGCAGCTCTCTAAGTATAAAAATGTGATAATTCACTAGTACAAATTGCTAAGTCAATAGAAGATGGGGAAGAGTAATTAGAAGGTACATATGTAAAAGATTTGTCATTAAGTATGACTAACATATGTAAGTCAGTAAATTCTTTAATCGTTTCTCCTAGCTTACATGTATGATTAGAGGATAATTCTGATAAATGAGCGTTGAAATCACCAAGAAATAATTTTGGGTTTGACTTTATTTTGTGTAATTCCGTGAAACTATTAATTGTTATAAATTGATTTACCCTATTCGATGGGATGTACATACAAAAAATGTTATTATCTGATTACCAATTACGGCATTTATAGCACAAATATCAATTTTGTAATCATGTATTAATTTTAAATTATTAGATAGTTTTAGTTCCTCAAATCTTACATTTTCATGTATAATAATACCTACCCCTCTACTATTTTCTGAGTAAGGAGATGTAATTGCATTATATCGTGGCAATTCAATAGAATGTTTTTCTTTACCCCATATTTCTGAAAGACATAGTATATTTGGTTTCAGTTAATTTATTAGTTGCAAAAGGTATATTTTGCGAGCCCAAAATGATTTGACGTTCCAATGAATAATTTTCATTTAATTATATTTACATAATTTTACCTTCAAATTGGATATCACTGCATATGTATCCTCCCTTTTTTTTATCTAAAATATTGAGGTACATGCTGCAATGGCTTTAACAATAAACTTAAATTAGCAGATATTTTCTGACATTTTTGTACTAACTTTTTTGCATACGGATTATTTATTTCAGATAAATATAAATCTAAAGTTTCAGATAATAAATTCATAGTTTCTGATATGGTATTGTGAAAGAGTACTTGCTGTTGTATAAATTTAGGTACATTATGCATTAATGGTGGCATGTTATTATAGTTAATAGCAGAAGTACTAGGATTTTCATGACGTTTATCTATAGTCGAGGGTTTGATGCCTTCGATTGGTTCTGTACCGATTTGTTCTTCTCCTACGTTCCTTTTTTGATACATTTTATCATTTACTATGTCCTGTTGAGTTTTTTTCTTACACAGTTGTTCATTTCTATAAGCTTTTGGCCTGTAGTTTTTTGAATGGATACATTTGTTGGAGAATTTTGACCAGGAGACTCATTTATAGTCTTTATTTTGATCTCTCGTTATAATCATAGGTTGCTGCACTATTTGGGAGTACGTAGCTTTTACATATCTATTGTTTTGTATTGGTTTTCCTCGAGCAATGTTTATAGCGACATGATATGGTAAATTATCTTTTGCCATAATATCAAATGCATTCTGTAGGATTAGATATTCAGGACATTTTTCATAATTAGATTCATGCGTCGTACTTTTACAGTTAATACAATGTTTTTCCTGCTGACATGGAGGAAGATGCTTTTTCATTCCACAGTCAGAACACCGTGTAGAGTTAAAACATTTCTCCTTATGATGACCAAAATAAAAACAATTTGCATATTGAATTACTTTACGTTTTTTAAACTGAACTGGTAATCTCACTTTAGATATTATGATGTATTCTGGAAGTTTCCGACATTGAAGGGTAAATTCGATTAATTGCGTATCTACAAGTTTAGAGGAATTTTTATCATCAAAAACACGTTTTTTTAATCTTCTCATATGTAGTATTGGGTACGTACATTCTACATTTTGTAATATTTCCTCATCAGATATGTTTACAGGTACACCATATACCACGCAACTCCGTTGCGTTAACATTCTAGGTATTTTCACAGTTACTTTTAGTTTCTCTTGTAATTCTAAATTCGTTGCAATTTCATTTGCTTTTTCAGGAGATTCAAAGTATAATTTAACCTTAGTTCGACCCGCTGGTTCAATTTCTTTAAATTGAAGACCTTCAGATTATAATTTTAGTGCAGTATTTACTACATTCCATCCACCTATGTTTAGATTTTGAGTACTTTCTAAAATCGTTACGTATGGATCAACATTATTTAAATTATATAAGTTAGGGTTTTCTGTATGTGATAATTGTGTTTCATGTATTGCTAGTTTAGGATTTTTTTTGTTCTTTCCCTGTAATAGCAGGGTTGTCAAAGTTATCTATCATTGTTCTTTTCTTGTTAACATTATTTTTTTTATCTTCTGTTCCTTTATGCTGAGATAGAATCAGATTTTGCAGTTCAACATTCTTATTTTTATTGAGTAATATAGCTTCCTCACCAAGTTTTAATAAGCTTTGAGCACAAGCATGTGTGTCTTGTAACATGTCAGGTTAAGTATTACCTGTAATTTGAGGATGAATTTCACTATTATTATTATTACCTTTAGTGGGGCAGGTAAACTTAACTTTATCCTTGTTAATACCTGAACTAACGTTATCTTGATTATTGTTATTTTTATTAGTTTCATGAGACTGGTTTTCATTAATTACATCCATTTCAGCTATACCAGCTTCGTTAAGTAGCGGAATACCTAATTCAAAAGAAACAAATTGTTTGTTATGGATTTGTTTCGTTAAGTTTCTCTAGAATGTTCTCGCCTTCCATTCGGTTATGAGATAATGAATTGTTCAAAGATTGGTTGTATACCATTAATTGATGTTCATTATTATACATTATGACCTACTTACAAATTATAAACACAATTTAGAAACTGATATATCTTTAAATCGTACGATTTTGCAAGTAATATATCTGAAAAATGGCGTACAGCAGAAAGTGTCAGAAATTGTTGGTCATCGGATTCCTTATATGCCATGCCAAGATCATCGTACAAAATACTGTACTAGAGCATAGCTGCAACGTAAGCATAATTATAAAAGTGCTTTTCAACACACTGGAAGCACTGTATGTGTTATTTACTTGCAGTACAAAGAGATTTAAGCACCTACACAAGAAAATTGAAGAGGTTGAAAATGCAATTCAATTGAAGAATTTGTCTCAGACTCAATGGACAGGAAAAGCTGAATCCATGAAAGCTATTAGTGCATCTCTTGATCTCATTTTTGATGTCTTGGAAGAGATTTCCAACGATGATGAATTTGATTCATGAACCAGATCACAAGCGTATTGTCTGTACAAAAAATCAAGACGTTTGATTTCATACTTTGCTTGTTCTTCATGAAGAATGTTATGTACAAGCTGAAAATATTAACTGAAACTTTGGAAACACCTGATTTAAATGTAAGGGATTGCATTGGAGTGATAGAGAGTACAATTTACACTAGATGCGATCAGTAATGATTCCACTGGAATGAATGACTTGATTGAAAGCGCCATCGTATTTGCTAAATAAAAATATGTTGTTGAAGCAGAATATTACTTCCAACTATACCACACACAAAGGATACTGCCAAAGAAGTTAGATGAACGTGCTCACAATGAAACTAACATGAATTTAAAGCAGTTCTTCAGAAAGAAGTTCAACATTGTCCTAGATACTCTGTGCTGTGGTCTTCGAGGAAACGTAACTGCAATAACAGCTACCATCTTGCCCCTACATTCAATTTTCAAGTTCCCCTTGAGAAAGGAAATTTTGACTGTTCAGGTAGTGGAAGAGGTAGTTAACATGTTTCCTACAAAATTGAGGCCCAATGTTTGTGCTCTGCAAAGTGAGCTAGAAGTTTTATTTGATGTATGCAACGAGAAGTTTGTCACAAGTATGGAATCGGTGATTGACACTGTGGTAGAATGTAAAAAATCTTTAAGTCAGGCCTTTAAACTTTGCCAACTGGTAGTAACGGCAGGATATAGGGTGTGTACGAACGAAAGAATAATAGCCAGTTAAAATTTATGAAGAGAACTCTGAGATCAACAATGACTGATGAAAGAATGGACAATTTAATTGTTAAAGTGTGAAACAGAAATTGGTGATAAGGTTCACTTGGAAAACGTCATTAATAGGTGGTCTGAGCTAAAACAAAGAAGAATTGTTGTGAAATGAGAAAATGACTTTCAGATGTTCGCGGGGTAGACAAACGTCGCCAAGAATTTTGCTGTGTAAATATTGTTTAGGTGTCAACAAAACCCTGTAAATATTGTTTAGGCGTTTGCTGTAAATATTGTTTAGGTATGTAAAGCCTAAAGGTGTTTAGGGGTGTGAATATTGTTTAGGTGTTTGCTTTTCATAATTGAGGACGTATGTAAATTGTAGTATACTCCTACATAAGCAGCATTCAACATAGCCTATTACACGACGTTTTTTTAACTGTATTTCTACAATATTGACCGTACAGTCTTTCACTAGTTCTGAAGGTTTTCGTGGAGATTGGCTGACGGGTATCTACCTAGACTGCACATAAATACTGTTCCAAACTTAAGGTACATCATGCGCCACCATAGCAGAAGAAATACTCTTGTTAAATCACCAGTTGCGCATCATAAATGATCCTGATTTGAGGTGTTAAATTGAGTTTCATATCTCAGGCAGGTAACCATGGAATGGGGCGAATATGAAAATAGGGTTGCTGTAATAGTTTTTCATGAGGTTGGTAAAAGTGCGAGTGAGATTTTCAAAACAGATCGAAAGCTGCAAATTAGCACTGTTTTACCGGACCCCATGGCTCCGGTATCAGAGGGTCCTAAATGTTCAGTATTTATGGTTAGACTAGATAGTTATTTGAGTTGGCAAATTTGCATCAAGACTTGGCGATTTCAAATGTTACTCCCCCCTCCAATCGTATAGTGTTCGCTACGCCACTGGGTATTCCTCCCCCTCCCCGCCCGCATCGCGGGTCTCCGGTGTCCCGCATCACTTTGGTAAAGTAGAAAATGACACTACCCACAATATTCTATCATCAAATTGCACCCGATATGACAAAAAGAAACCCACTAGGAGAATAAAAACAATTTTTTTTTTTTAAAAAATAACCAAAATTGTACCTTGACTCCCTCTCTCTAGCGATCCATACCTCGTTTTATTTCTTGGACTATTTCAAAAGAAAATAGCCCTCATTTATTGTTCTCCTACAATTACAACCGAAGCTAAAATCATTTTACGAGAAGTCGGCAACGACTCAAAAAGTCGCCGCCCCCAAAGGGTTACACCCCATAGAAAAAAAAATGCCCACGAACAAAAATGTCTACCCTTGTGATTTACAGTTGTTTAGACATGTACTAAGAGAATCTGAAGAGAACAACCGTCAGACATGACTTTCCTACGGGTCTTATGCGCAGGGACTGTATTAGTAATTCCTTTCGATGAGTTGACTATAAAATCTAAAATTCGTTCGGAGAAACTTCCGCTGAAAAACGTGTGATTAGACGGTCCACCAAAAGAATACATGATAACAAAAGGTCTGCCTGAGTATACCTGCCTAAATCTCTTGCATTATGTAAACAAAAGCCAGTCAAACTAATCAGAAGATTAGTAGCTGATGCTAGGTTTGGGTACAGAAATAAATAGTATATTGTTTTCTTCAGGTAGTTTTTGGTGTATTCTTCGAAAGAGAAACTCCCCTTCTTTTGCAATCACAGCTATGTGCAAATTATTTCATCCCACGGTTTTAAATTAAAAAAAAAACTCTGATATATATATATATATATATATATATATATATATATATATATATATATTGGTTTCGTTCTTCCTTTTATGTAAAAAATAAGACTTTCAACCTTTTCTCCTGGTGAAAATTAATTGACTGCACTTGCTAATAGATATTCCGACTACTCGCGGCAATTAGCATTCATTAATATCGAAATAAGTAAAAATAACAGGTAACTTTATAAACACGTTTTATTGCTCTCCTGAAAAAATTGTTAAAATGCACATAGCAGGTATTGCAAATTCAGCAACGATATATATTATGGCTTCTATAACGTTGCAAAACAAACCCAAAAGCTGTACTAATAACAAATCAGGTTTAAGTTAGAAAAGAACTTGTAATGTACTTTGGAATTATAATAAATTAACACATTTTTATTTTTCTACAAATGCATAAATCCCGATATTCTACAAATACATGAATTGCAGTTCATACAGAGAAACGTCCCTATTCAATGGCTTCCTTGGTCCAAGTAAAGAGGAAAACAGCTACAAACATCGATTGGTAGTTAACTAATGCCCAGACTGTTGCACCATTTCCTGGCAAAAGAAGAAAATCAGCAATACAGTACAAATATTTCGTTAAAATGATGTGCTAATATTTCATGTACAAACTAACAACTTAACCAAAGAGCAAAGGAATAAAACATACAAGGTAAGTTAAGGAAACATGGCCCACTTTTAATATCTCCGAAACTAGTCGTCCGATGGCAGCACCTGTATGAGCACATGGGACCACATATAGTGAGGCGAAGACAAATAACCACAGGGCAGTAACTCGCGAGAAGCAATCAAGAGAACAACTAACTACTTCTGTAAATGCTGCTAAGATCGAGTGCGAAAATTTAGACGAACGTTAAGTGGGATTGTATATTTGAAGTACGAATGGAAAACATACTGTAACAAAATGGCAAGTAGTGTGTTTTCCTTCGGTTATGTGCAATTCGTAAACAGCAGTGAAGCCCAAAGTGTTGACCAGAGCAATAATGAGATGCGACATATCTTCCCATATATTTGTGAAATATGCCACACTTTTGATGAGGAAAGATGCTGCATGAACCAAAGCATAACTAGAAATGAATTGGCACATTATGTTGAGGTGCAGTGCACTACAGAAACACAATGGAATATACAAGTAGAATATTAGCAGCTGGAGCCCAGTAATAACCTCTAGACGTAGATATACAAACTATCATGCAATACTATCAGTGGAATTATGCTGTTGCCTCGTAATAGAGTAACAGCAATGCTGAAAATGTATCGACCACATACACAAACCTTGCTTGGTATGTATTAAAGAATAAACTATTATAGAGAGTGTTGGGAAGGGTTGTATGAAATGTAAGGTAAGAGGCATGAAAATACGAGGGGTGCACGAAAAGACATTCGCATGCGAAACATATCTCCTGGCTTCATGGGAATGGTAGCTTTCGTAAGTTATGTGAAGGGAGAAAAAAGTGATAACTAACTGTAGGCAGGACTCGCTAGCAGAAACGTTGTAGCAGCACGCACGTGAAAAGATACTTTCAAATTCCGTCAACAGTGGATTTGATTGGGTACACCAACTGCGGCAAATATCTACATGAAACTTATGCAATTTACCGTAGCATGTGCATTAACGCTTTTGTGTTAATGTTTATGTACCTTGCTATTACTTCAATACAGCTTACCCGAAATTTCGGCTCTATTATTCGTTCTACAACCATTTTTCAAAAAGTGCGTCATCTTTCCTTACCTTTACAAAGTAGATTGAATTCACTGGATGTTACACTGAAACTAATTAAGAATCATTTTTATAATTGGTCGAAACTAAAGTATCTAATTTTGGTTTGTCAAGTGTCGAAGTGAGATATTTTGTCCATTCATTTTCTTTTTAACGAATTTCTTTTCTTGCAACACTAAGTTCTAAACCTGATACTTTTTACAATTTTTATGACATACAAATACAAAAGGGGCAGAAACTAAAATTTTGACCAGTTGGAACTTAATTCGTGTTGGTTGTTTCTTTATACCAGTTGATACGACAAATGTGCACCGACACACAAATACCATATCAAGGAGAAAAACGTAGTCTCGCTTGTGGCAGGTACTTATTATTAAGTGTGAAAAAATACTCGTAACACCGGAATATACTTTCAAAACAACTATTATTGCATTTGCCTGTGTACAAAGAACAACTAAATTAAACTTTACACCGAAAATATATTAATGCAAGAATTTTCGCAAGCACGTGCTGCTTCCCGTTAACACGCACTACTCGTTTGCCTATACGTGCTCCATAGTGACTTACCACTAAGCTTTAAACACTGAAAGAATACTCAATAATTTGATGCACAGAATCCGTTAATTTAGAATTACAAAAATAAACACCTGAAAGTATGTTACGGATCTGGCCCACAAGAAACACTATAATTCACCACTTCATTAATTCATTTGACCAAATGGAGCACACTACAAAAAGTTTCCAAGTAATCGCACTAAGGATAATATGAACAAATTACATTACAGAAATAAACCTTATTTGCTGCAGCTTAATTTACCCAGATTAGAATCCAAACTTATGTAATAATAATTAGTCTTTATCCATAGTTCAGTTACTTGAAGATACGAAAGAAAAAAAAGAATATAAAGGAGACAAAAAATTCACTTCTCACACTGAAAATGGGTTGAAACTGGCGAAAGTGATTTGTCCGTGAACGTTCAACTTATTTTACGCTTAAAATTCGGTCATTTTCTGATCGAAGTGTAAGCTAAGCTGGTAATTTTGAAGTTACGTACTTTTGTGGATGAAGTTTAAGCCTTGGTTGGATGTTCAATAATCCAGTAACAGGAGTAATGTTACTAGCTTGTTACTGAACACCCCGCCATTTTGAGTGTTTGTATTGATTTTACACTGTGAACAGTAAACAGTTCACTGCTGGACCGAGGAAGACAAGGATTGCATTGGCGGAAAGAGGAATTAAGTAGGGTAAATCTTTAAGCAAACGTATCTTTCCTTTTTTTTCATGAGACATTCCTCGTAGTAAAATCAACATGTTAATGGTTAACCACATTCGCAGTAAAATCCTAGCTATAAATATCACTCGGAAAACCGTGAGCACCAACTGCCTTCGTAGCGAGAGTATCTGGCTAGTGTGCTACTGGACCCTGGATCGAAACCCGACTACCTCAACTTCTTTATTTTAAAGGAATATTATTTTTTCTTCTTCTTTTCTACTTTCAAAAATTCTCTGCTTCAATGAAATACGTTGGAAAAGATTTTGAAATTTTACACAAAGTGAAAGGTTCAACGTTGAACGTTCAACCGAAAACTGGCTGGAAGAAGGTAAATCCAAAAAGTGGATGCAGCTCAGCTGCCTCCATTTCTTATATGAACGTTGTGTGTTCCATTTTTACAGTGTATAACAATAATCTTAGCAAATCTCGTGATTTCATATTCTTTCCATCTTTGTAAATTCATAACCATCTAAGTTTATGTAACCATATGCGAAAACATGCCAACAATATCAAAACTCAAAGTCCAAGATTTATGTAAAAATAGTTCAATTCAAATGTCCAAGGTTTATGTAAAAATAGTTGTCACTTCATTCTGTAAGTTGCTATCAGTAATCATGCCATTGAATCAGCGAGTCGTTTAACTTTTCTGAAGGAAAAATTACACATTCTAAATCTAAAATTATTAATAGTAAACTTCAAGTGTAATTCAATTGTGGCATATGTTGTAAACGCAACAAAAATCCATCTATTAAAGAAACTGTCTGAGTTTCATAACGTTCCGAAATTACTCCAACTTTCTGTAGGAAAGATGTAGTGAGTACTCTGTACATTTTGGCAAGATTTTGATATTCCTTTCTCGCCAGGCTTTTACTTTTATTCTTGCCGACGATCATTCTCTTTCGGTTTGGAATTTGCCGGTATTTAAGTGCCTCGTTCACGAAACTAATTACGCAAAAAGCAAGTGTAGTGATCGTTTGTTTTTGACCGAAGCCAAGAATATCAAATATTGCCAAAATGTAAGGTACAGACTACTCACTACATATTTCCATCCCTTCAAAGCGTCAGAGGAAACATTAATAACTTGAATTTAGTGTTTCTAAATCACTCTAGGCCCCCAAATATTAAAAATCAACATATTTTTTTAAAAAATCATGATTTTGAAAATATCGCTTAAATTGACATCTAGATAGTTTCTGTACCCCTTAATAATATCTAATCTACCAAAGGGATATTGAAAGAAAAGGTCATATCTAAAATACTAGCGTGTGTAGTTTAAGGGGCTTAATAGAACTGAAATCACTGGCACATTCACTATTTACATATTACAGTCAGGAGGAACTACCAGGTATAATTTACGTTATCAACTTGTTAGTGCTTTTACCAATCGGGTGCTTTGCACTGCTTTAAATTACAGGAATTCTGTCCCTTTCACTTATTTAGAAGCCAGTTTCAGATAAATCAGACGAAACTGATGGCTGAGCAGATGGTCGTGATTCCCATAATGGCTGCCCAACTTTCAATGCACTAATATTTTATTCCGTTACTTGTACAAGAACTATATATCCTGTATATGTATATCCAATTTCAGACATGTAGTATATATGGAAGCAAATTTTGCACCTGAGTAAATCAAATACATTACATTCAATCCATTAGTGTAGTGGAAGAAAAAAGTCCCGGGATATATACTCTTGCAAGTATAGCAATGATAGCATAATTCCACATCTACTACAATTATCAACCGTACTTGTAAGCAAGGCCTAACCATGAAACAAATTTTATAATTTTTACTAAAAATTTGCCGAAATTCCTTAATTTTTTTTGTTTTTTAATTAGACAATGGCACGGAATAATGCCCAGTAAGCCAGGCAACGTCGGGATTTGAAAAAACGACAAGGAGCCGACGTGTGCGGGCGGGGGTTACGCCTCTATGCCGATCTCGACGACGCGGCCCGGAAAATGGCCCAACGACCAAACGCCACTTGTGTCGCGTCGACCTTTCCCCTATAATTTCCCGACTACTAGTTTGTCGGGCCGCTGTCGGGGTCGGTATTTGACTTGCTGGGTAAGTAGCCCTGTAGTGTAAAGCAACCAGACTTCATAATTACTTATTTAATGTTTCTGGATATTTTCTACGTAAAAAAATGTTAAAAAATAAATACATTATGTAACACAGAGAGACAATTATGTAAATTATGTTCCTCGGTCTGGAAAAGTACCATTTAGGTGAAAATTTCAGTCGCGATTTATAAGTTTCAGAGCGGAATTTCTGTTTGGTAAAAAAAGTATTTGAATTCAGCTTCTTCCAATTATGGTATAAAGAAATATGTTTACATGCTTTTCTCCCAAAATATCTCATCATGGTGTTTTAGGAAAACAAAGAAATTTTCTTCAGAATCATAAGTTTGTCACTTACATTCAATTCTTCATATAATAAACAGATTATTTTAACCCCCCAAAAATATGATCCGCAAAAGAGTTTACGCACGGGCGTCGTTAGCGGGGAAGACAAGGTGGGGTGGGGTGTGGGGTCGCGTCGAGTCGCACCCAGATTTTTGCCAAATGTATTTAAAGGCACTAAGATAAAAATGGCATATGCTTAGTAAAACCTTTAATAATCGATTGCATGAAATGCTGAAAACTGTGTATATTGATTTCCTTAACTGAACTATTATATAATATTTGTCGTAACACTGTACGTTTAAATTCCAATTAAAATATGTTGTCTATTTTCTACACTGAGCGTGAGCAATAGCGAGAGGAGAAAATTAATAAGATAATTAAAAATTTAAATATTCATATACTATACAGCCCCATGGACACACTGATTCACTGACTCACCATATAAATTCATAGGCCAAACTACTGGAGCTAGAAACACCAAATTTGGTATGAAGATGTAGAACCATGAGTAGGTAAAGGAGAAAATCCGACATTTTGGAAAAGTCGCCATCTTGGATCCAAAATGGCCGCCAAACCCATTGTTGTATAGAATACACAACCTAAACGGCTGTGGCTATTGAATTGAAATTTGGTATGAGGTTATAATATTACTAGAAGGTTACGAAAATATTACGAGTTGTGTTCAAACGCCATCTTGCAAAAAAATGGCGGACCTTATAAATGCATTTTCCACATTGTTTGAGCTAGAGATACGAAATTTGGAATGAGGGTACATGATCACGAGTAGTTGAGGGAAATATTTAAAAAACGTTGAAAAAGTCGCCATCTTGGATCCAAAATGGTCGCCGAACCCATTGTTGTATAGAATCTACAGCCTAAACGGCTGGGACTACTGAAATGAATTTTAGTATGAAAGTGCAACATCACTAATAGGCTACGAAAGTATTACACAATATATAAAAAATGCCATCTTGGATCCAAAATGGCGGACCTGAAAATCAATTTTCCACGCCGTTTGAGCTAGAGATACGAAATTTGGCATACATGTGCATTATGACGAGTAGTTTAGGAAAATGTTACAAAATTTTGGGAAAGTCACCATCTTGGATCCAAAATGGCCGCCCAAAAAATAATTTTCGACAACCTTTGAGATAGAGAAATGAAATTTTATTTGATGGTGTGCCATCAGAAGTAGGTCACGACAACCTAAGAAAACTTTCAAAAAAGTCGCCATCTTTAATCCAAAATGGCCGTCCAAAAACCCATTTTCCAAACCACTAAGGCTAGACAAACGAAATTTGGTATGAAGGTGTACCATGACAAGTAGGTCACAAAAATAGTAAAAAACAAAAACCATATGTGTTCGCAGCCCCCCCTCCCCCCGTGGGTGGTATATTTGTACCATGGAGGCGCAATCCGCCAGAGAGTGTCTAATTAGGGTAAGGGGGCGCAGCCCTCCCCCCCTCCAGAGAAGCAAAGCGAGTCTGTATATGAAAAGTATGTACAGCGGAGGAAAACTGCTGATACAATTAGTTTTTGATAATGTAATTTACATTTGTATTCTCACTACGATGTACTAGTACTCATGAAAACGCAAATAAACGCTACCAAAAAAAAAAAAAAACTTTCCAGTACAAAATATTACCCTTCACAGAAATACTTTCGCGGAGCACGAAACGAGAACTACTACTCGCTTCAACAGAGCCTATCTTTTACAATTCCCGCGAGTATTACACTCACACTGGTTCGCAATTGAGCAAGGAAAGTCACCGCAACAATGCTGATAGAAGGAGAGATGCAAAAATATATTATTTGTGTTCCCATTGTTTTCTTTTATGCGAGTGCAACACAAACATATTTTATTTTGTTTCTGTGCCTTCTCCCCCTTATCAATACCCTTCCTCTCCTCACCTCCCTAACTACTCCCCCTTTTCTAACTATGCTAATTCTAAGTCTGATTATTCAAAATAATAAAATAAAATGCTTTCGTAGCCAAACAATTAACAATTGTTTACTTTACAAACGAAAATAATAAGCACAAAAAACCCTCCAACAATGGAAGACGACTTTCAATCGGAAGAAAAATAACCTGTTGATTTGCGATTAACAATTTGTAGTCAGCAGCGCGCCCTACTGTGGTAGACTGTAAACAAATGAAGTTTTCTGCGTAATGGTTGTGCTAGAGGGATGTGGAATAGCAATAGTCAATTAGCCTGCGGTACGTTTCTGTGAGATATTTTTCGTGTTGTGTAGTTTGTATACAATTACTTTGTTTGCTTCCACCATCATATAATTCTTAGTCCCATTATGAACAAGTTTGTTATTCGGAAGCATCCTTCGGATACTCCTGTTGAAGATACAAGTGCCTCAACTTCGTGTGCGTCACAAAAGTGTCCATGTTTACTTCAAGATGTACAAAAGACAATAAATATACCAGCCTACAGAAGACGACACACGGAAATTTTATAAACCCGAACCCTGTAAAGACATACGTACAGAAAAAAATGACGAAACTGTAATTAATATTGGACATGATAGTGATAGACCTTACCAACCAACTGTGGTACTTCCAAACCTTTCTGTGCAATCCGTGAAAAGAGGATGCCTAAGACTTCAATCATTATGGTTTAATGACCACAAGTGGCTTCACATTATTCCTAGTAGGTCTAGTGATGGTTTTTTTTTTACTGTCATCCTTATTTCTGACCTAACCCTCAAAATAATTTAGCCAAAAACATGGAGCCTGCATTTACAGGGAAAACAGCAAACCGTCTCAGGACTAATGAAATCAGTAGATTTAATATGTACTGGCATTGTAGATCTTAGAAATGAAGTACAATTTTCTTCATTGTTCAAGAAAGCAGAGGAACAAATGCTTAAGTTTAACCTCCGGACACTTAGTCTCCCCAGGAAAAAATATCTACTAGCCGTTTCACAGGATCAAGTGCATCTTATTTTCACACAACCTTAGAGGAATACTACAATACTTTCGAATGTTAGATATAACTGTTCAGTCTGAGACAACAGTTCGACCAAACAGGCCTCAAATATAATTTGAAATTGGAAAAGGCCTTGCTTACTGGCGAAGATTGCCAGGAACTGAAAAAATATCCGGAAGTGAACACGAAGTCACTTGAGCTTGAACTGAAAATGTTTCACAAAGACAGAATGCTTTCTAGCGTTAGTGAAGCAGTAGCTGCCTTCAAGGCTCTTCAGTTACAAGAAAAGGAAGTTACGAAGAATGTAGAAACATTGATACGTTTACTGCTTGTCTTACCCAGCTCCAATTGTGAAGCGGAAAAAAGTTTTAGTGCTCTAAGGCTGACAACTTATCTCCGTGGTTCAGTGAGTCAGAAAAGACTTATCCACGTGTCTGTATGTTACACTCACCAAGATAGTTTAGATACGATTAAAGATAAAGTCGTGGCTAAACTATTCATCTTAAGAAACAAGCGAAGAAAAACAATCTTTGGCACCAGACATATTTAGTCACAAGTTTTCCGTAAGAAGTGAAATACGAACTGCATTGGAACATGCTTATGTTCTATTTTTACTTTATTTTAGAAACTGTCATTTTTTTTTAGTGTACAAAGGACGCTGTGCAATTTCTACGCAAGTGTATTTCATTCCAGTTTTTAATACGTATATCTGTTATTCACTTAATGTTTCTACTTCAATTTAAATTAAAGATTTCTACTTTTCGTTACATGTTACTCTCATACCTAAATACTGCCAACATGGTTATTATCATGTTTTAAATATAATTACCCTAAATATAACTTAATATTCACTTTTTATCTGCCAATTATACAAAACTGTTGTATGCCTGTTGTACACACTGAAAATTATTTTATAATAATGAAACAAGAAAAGAAAAAGCACACCAGTACTGTAAGGCTAAATATTAAAAGAATATATTGATATTTTCAAACGTTAGTACGCCACATACCTATTTACAAAGCAAGCTAGTTAAATACTTGTTTACCTTACTCTATAGTTATTACTGGATTTTATTGAATACTTTTAGATGTAATTTCTAATGATTGATCATAGCTTAATTAATACCTGAGTTCATTTTGGAAAAAAAGGGAAGAAAATCAACTAATTATATTTTGTACATTAAAGTGCTCTAGTATCTTTTATATATGCCTATCTATTTAGGACTTTTGAGGTTATGTTTGTTTATTTTTTTGACAACTTTGTATACATATAATTTTTGACGAAAAGAGGATTCTGATTCTAATTCATCCGACCCCCCCCCCTTTCCAGAATTAGGAAGCTAACGACGCCCCTGGTTTACACTATTGGTTTGATACGAGCAATAGGAGAGAGAGAGAGAGACGTAGAGAAAGGTAAGAAAGTACATGTAGCATTTGTTGGTTTGGAAAAGCCATTCGATTGATTCAACCAGAAAATCTTAATGCTAGTACTGAAGAAGACAGTGAGATATGAAAAGACTGAAGACTTGTATAAATTTATCGATGAGCAAAGAGTTGCGGATGATACCGATGAAAAATTTTGTATGAGTACTGTCTTGTATGGAGGGCAGAAACGTGCGTTCTACTAAGGAATGAAGCAAGAAAATTGGAAGCGTTTCAAATCTATACATGGAGAAGAATCAAAAGATCCATTAAGGGCAGAAGATACGTAATGAAGTGGTGCTGAAGAGAATAGGGAGAGACGAACAATGATTATGACATTGCCTGCGCATAGATTGTATACTGAGGAATGCAATTGAAGATATTGCCTATGAAAGGAGAGGAAGATAGGTCGTATGCTGAAACAAAAGGGAAGGCGCAAGATTGGGATGAATAGAGAGGGCTTACCTTCCTTTCAAGGACGTCTGACTTTCGGTAGAACGCTAATAATTAAGAACTAATTTGAATATAATCTATTATTATGGTATACGTATATTAACCGAGACGTGAAACGTACGAATTCTCCACTACTTAGGAAGATTACCAAATTTAAAAATATACACAGCAAAATAACCTGTGTTAATTTTACTTTACTGCCTTAAATTTTAACACCATTCCAGCGTTGAAGTATGTAGTTAAAATTGCTAGTTAACCAAATTGTTATTTTGAGTGTTGTGCTATGATCGTTCCCCGACTGAGCTTAAATCGTAACCGTTCGTTTACCCCCTATGGACCTGATTGAGTAGCATATAAAATAGCTTCAATAACGAACCTGCAGTGGTTAAAACAAGTTTTCAAGTTCCGAAAAGACATACAGAAGGGAAAGAATTGTTAATATATGTAGTGCGTAATACAGATAATTACCTATAGCTTAATATTAACAGTAAGAAGTTTTCAGGCGACGACAAATAATTTACATCCAGCCAGTATGCCCACACATAAGCAACTTCGTGTAGAAGCTGAGACGCTGGATCACAAAACAAAATGTTGCTGATTCGAGCTCTTGTCAAGGAATGTTTTTATTTGTATTTCTAAACAATACTTAAGAAAGTGTTTGATTAACCCCGCAAGCTCAACACCGCTCAACACCAACTCTGATAAAACTCTACCGCAAGACCTTTATTAACTTTTAATCAATAATACTGAACGCTCCACCAAGATAGTAGTCATTCTCAAACTACTGCCCCGAGTTAAAATTATGTTGAATGAACACCGGAATTGTTCGCTGTGTGGGTTGTTGATTTCAACTTGGAATGTACGAGTATTCAAATTATGCCCACGCGCTGTCCTCTATTTGCATGAACCATTACAACAATTAATACCTACATTTAGCACCTTAACCCAACTATTTAGAATCCAATTATAACATCATTTTCGGTAATTTTGCATCAAAATTAGTACAAAGCTAATTTCGATCTTGGGCATATGCGTGTCACCACGATGTCTCAGATCAACTTACGACTCCACGTACGTTAGTACTTGAACGGATTTTCTACTCAGTGTGATGTATACAACTCAAGTAATAATTCGCTTTGTACTAATTCATGGTGCAAAGGTAGCGCGGATCAAGAAGGTTACTAGGAATAATTTGTTTCCCTTTCGGAACAAGTAACAATTCTACCTTCATGATTAAGTTGTAGTCCCTGTAAAGAATTACACTGTGGCCAAGGAACGTGATCTATTGGTTCCCACGAACCGTCTTCCTCACAGCGAATGTTCTTGTGAAGTGCTCTGGAGTTGCAGTAGACAATGGCAAAAGATCCTTGGGTGTAGCCTCCTCGACAAGACTTCGTGGCAGAGCTTAAGTCAACTCGAAGATCTTCTCCTTCTACCTTAGGAGCAGTACATGTTCTTCCACTTACTGAAATAACAAAGCCCATACAGGTAAGTTGTAACACACAGTTTCAAAATAAAACCACAGAACAGCAGTAAGTAGCTCTAATAGAACTTCCTATAGAGAAAATTTTAAAGCTGTGCCATGATGTGGAACACAAAACTTGGGAACCTCTGAAAGAAGCAGGTTCATCGTTTCCTTGAATTTAATTCTTAAGAGGGCTCCTCGCTCCAACCATCCATTTTTAACATTTTAAAAATTATTTAAAAAACTAAGAGTAACATCAAAAATGTAAGAACATAGCGCACTAGAACTTACAAATTACTATGAAATACAATGGACAGTGACCTCGAGGTCTTGTCCATTGATGAGTGATACGTTTTCAAAGATACATCATTATTTAATTGAAGTCTCAGCACTCATCAATCGACAAAATTTCGACATCGCTGTGCATTGTATTTCATAGTAATCTGTAAGTTCTAGTGTGCTATGAACTTACATTTTTGATAGTATTCTTAGTTTTTGAAATATTTTGAAAAATCTTAACCATGAATTGAGGAGCCGTTGGATTGAGGAGCCCTCTTAAGTTCAGGGATTTTTGTTACCATCTCCAACACTACCTCAAAATTTCTGAAATAGGGCCTACACCTCATTCATGATAACCTAATTCTCCCATCAAATGTTGGCCTTAAGATTACTAATATTGCCCAGTTACAACACATCTACTTGACTTGCAGGTAGCGTTCCACTTGATAGTGATACCTGCATGGTAGAAAGCAAATAAATACCTCAATCACAAATTGCAAGGCTTGCAGTGAAAAGTCGATTCTCTTAATGTTGCTCAATCTAACCAAAAGCCAAATGTTTCTATGTGATAATTGTTGCAGTATTACTCTATCGTTATATTTTTACCGTAGAATGGATGCAACATTTCATTCAGCTAAAATAAAAATTATATTATCACTTGTATACCATTCAACTAAGCTCTCTTACAAGCAAACATACTGATGGGGAAGAAAAAAAACTTATGAACGGTGAGCATGCAAATATTGGCAACTAGAGCACAAATTGCTTTGGGAGATAATAATATTAATAGTAGTAGTAGTAATAGTTGTTGTAGTTGTAGTAGTAACTGTTGTTGTACTAGTTCAACTGTTACCGTTACCAACATATTTTATTGACTCCGCACCAACGGGCTGGTAAGTTAGCTAGTAAATAATTTATTCCGTTTTTTAAGATCCCTTTTCGTTATTTATTATTTATTTTAAAAATATTTTATGACACCTCGATTCGAGTTTCTTTTTTATGTAGTATTTCTGTGACAAGCTTCAGATTGTGCTCTAGTTAACTAGGGGGCGTGGCATGTGATTGGTTTGGACAAGTAAACTGTTTACGAACTGTGGTTGGTTAAAATGTTTTTAGTTTCGGAAAGTGAACTATCTCTGGAACGTGAATGGAAGAAGATAAATACAGGATCTCTGGCCTTCTAATGCTTAATTCTGTACCTGAGAGCCAAAACCGCGTAAGTCTAATTTTGGCCAAAACGTGATTAATGCAGTATTGTAGTGTTCGGAACGCTTCACATAATGGTTGCATGATTCTTGTTGTGAAAATGTTAAATGATGTAAAAAAGTAAGTCTATCCATTTTGTTTCTATGTTAAAGGAAGGAGTTTTTTCTCGAGAACAAGCATTTGTGACTTACGCGGTTCTGGTTCTCAGGTACAGAATTATGAACTTAGATAACGTTCATTATGCTTTGCTTATATTACTAACATGGTTATGATGTTAAAAACATGGTTAAAATAATTTAAGGTCGCTTTACACGAGACAATTTCGCGTACGATCTTTCGTATAGTAGAATGTATACAATCCATAGTACGCGATTTTTCGTACGATAAATCATGCAATAATTTACATGATACAATTTTGGTTACGAGGGGATAATGATGAAACTACTGGAGTTTATCGTATAGACTATGTGTTTTTTTATAATATTCCTGAGTTGATAATATATGTAACATTACAGAGCACAGTATACAAATCACGATATATTAACTCCTATTTATACATATGCGGGCCAGTTAGTAATACTGCAGTTTAACAACTTCTGCCATAGAGCACTGGAAACGCCTCAAAATGCTAAGTTTTGCTTTCCAATAGCCAGGAAAGGTACTAAAATACATAAATGAGGAGTCATGTAGCTTTAAGTAATTCCTAGGTGCAGAAAACCCTGTTTCTTACACACACAAGGTATATGGGTATGTATAGGGAGTCAGCTGTTTTAATCCTTGTATAAAAATGTTCGTACGATTAATTACCTAGCTCATGTATGAACTTGCACAACCAGCTCTAGCTTGACGTCGTCATACTATCTACACTAGGCCTACTTCTGTGATATACTGTTCAATGTATTTCATTATTTTGGATGCGCAAAGTGTATATCTTACTCAAAAGTCAAAATCATGACGGGGAGGGGGATATGACTGCAAGGATATACATTTATACATTGTCTTCTTTCACGTATATCTTGCCTGCAGCATAGGTGTTCGAGACTACGCACCAGAAAAGCAATGAAAATCAGCTGTTTTCAACTACATTGCACACGAGAAGCAGTATATATTAGATTACATAGGAACTTTCACATTACACATTTTTAAATATATTTTTCACGCATTGTAGTATCCTTTATGGCTATGGGAACGCAAAACGTGCATTTTGAGGCATTTCCAGTGCTCTATGGCAGAAGTAGTTAACATATGTGTTAATTTCTGCATCAATTAATAACATGAATATGTTTTCTTTGTCTTGTAATCAATAAGAAAACAGCCGAATAGGCAAGCACGCTATATTGCCAGTAGGGGCGCTGCCATAGATTGTACGGAAAATCCGCTGAAAAATAGGATCGTTTGTATTTAGATAACACATCGAAGATGCCATGAAAAATTGTACGATCCGCACTTTACATAAATGTAAACGATGAGATTGCATACGAGGGATCGTACGAGAAATTGTATTGTCTAAAGTGGCCTTTAGACTATCAAACTTAACTTGGATATCGTACTTGTACTACCAAGTACTATTGTCTGTAAAGAAACGGGTAGAGGTTTCCGTAGAGTAAAGAATCTGCTTGTTACACGGGAGAGATTTAAATTATAAAATAAACTGATTGTAGCATAAAATTTTGTAGATTAGTTCTGCCGTCATTCTTTTATACTTTAAAAGTGATACGCACCATTAGGATGTTATATATTTCGATAAAGAAAGAAGTAAACTCGCCAAGTGAGCTGCGCTTAACGGCCATCTTGCATTTAGATAACTAACGTAAGAAGATAACCGTCGTAAGTTGACGTTGGTTAAAATTGAAATCCGGTAACTGGCGTTTGCATTAATTAAATGATCTCGGTTAACGTAAACCATGATAAAATATTGCTAATGTAAACAAGGCATTAGTGTGTGGTTTTTGTGATAAAGTGTAGTGTATAATGAACCTTTTGACAATACTTCAACGTTAGTATCACAGTAAAGAAAACAGAACAATTATATGCTTTTGAAATGTTAAACTTTTAAATGATATTCAGTTTATTCTCCATTACATAAGAAGCGCTTAAATTATATTCATATTTAAAAATAAGAACAAAATGCGTAATTCCAGCTACACAGTGATCAAGTCCAGTCTTTTTTATGTTATAGAAACTTCCTATTCGAAGTTAATTGATTATAACAATGCCTCAAAAACTTACGAGATGGCGATCCAAGCAGTAGCAGTTTGAATCGATAACCATTGATTGTGTTGGTGCAGACGAAGACTGAATCGAGAGGTATGTCTTCAACCTAGAAAAAATAAAAAAAAAAAGTAATCAAAAATTAAAAACTGACTTAGACGTAATTCCAGGTTGAGTCTCCCGATCAGCAATTCAACGATACCTCCTACTCTAGCGGGGCAGCTACCAACAAACGTTTTCGAAAGCGTGTTTATTGTCCTGTCAGATAATTGACAACATGACTCATATATGTTATTGCGTTAAAGTGACGGTACTGCCGTGTCTATTTCAACAGTCCTGTTATAGTAGCCTGGCTTTTCCCAGCAAAAATGTTTTACTATGTGGGCTTGCTTACCGAAAGTGTTCAAGATTAGGAATTCAAATTCCTTTTACAATGTTTTCTTACTGTTTTCCTTATAGCAACATCAGAAAATATACCTGTATTTCCTTTGAATTATGGCCACGATCAATTTCATCAGATGGAGCGGTGAAGATATTTAGACGACGTGTAAGTTCTGTAAAACATAAAAAATGAGGCAACTTATTTAACGCCTAGGACCAACGAACCTAGGAACTTAAGCTACAAAGATCACAGCATGAACTAATTGTCGAAAAACACGACAAAAGTGAGTAAACCATTTGAAAACAAAGTGCATACTTATTACTGCACGGTTAGCATACATCAGGAGGCGTCATTTATATTTGAAATCAGAAAATACAGACTGTGTCGGACAGAGTCTCTTGAAAAATAAAACTGGATTCATAAATTGAAAAAAATCGGTTAAAAATGTGTTTATTTCAGGAAATTTGGTGACCAAAATGTATTCAAAAGGTGTTTAAATGTAATCCTGGAAGTGTTCATAACTTACTAAAACACGATAAAGTCCTCATACTTCTTGTTACACATTACTTACATTTCACACAGAGCACAAAACTAAACAACCTTCAAAAAAATATGTAGGGCCTACACAAAAAGTGTTTAAAAAGTGTTATTTTTAGAGTATAGACCCTATTTCTAGATTACGTTTGTACTGAACTACAAAGTCCAACAACAGTCTTCATTTTTCTGCACCTCATCTATAAATCTACCTGTTATGAAAGTACCAGAGCTGAAACGGGCCACCGGGTCAAGTTTTGGACCGGGTCTAGGGTTCAGATCCAGTCTGACCCGGTAACCCGGAGAACAAAACAGAGTTTTTAATTATTTTCTTGAGTTTAAAGTGTTTCTGTGAGGGGTGACCAAGACCGGAAACGTTATTCCTGGAACACGAAAAATCCGATACCAAAATTCGAAGTTCATTGTTTCGCAGACCGGGTCAGGTTTCTGACCGGGTCACCTATGTTCGGGTCATGCCTGAAGTGACTCAGTTTCAGCTCTGGAAATACATTCCACGCCTTACTTTAATTTACGAAATCTGCTGTTTAACTAGTTAGTATAATTATATATGTATTGTTTCGTAATGTACATATTAAATAAAGACTGACTTTACATTAATGCAGCTAGTTATTGTCAAGTTTTTTAACCCATTAATCCCAGATCTCCGTATTATCTGAGTTGTTTCGTATACAATGTAATCTCGGTCCCAATAAACTCGGATAATCGCGAGCCTACTGTAATTAGTTTGTAGCTCTTTAATAACATTCTCTGTTGTTGTCTTATGGTGGTGTTGTTTGTCTTCCAGCTTTGTTGGCCTTATTACAGCTGTTTACAGTGAGGTACGGACATTTCTGAGAACCTGCCTGAGACTTGCTCTTATCTTCGCTTATGTTAATGGCTTTTGTAAATGGCACGATAAAAATGTTATCTATCTTCCTTCTGCCTCGGCGATGATCGTTTCAGAGGTTTTTCACACACACTCGCTCTTTTTTCCACATTGATTTAGTGACGTCGTGTATAAGAAAACGAAAGCTTTGACAATAGCCAACAAAAACTTTGTAAGTTGTAACTATAATACAATGATTCGTGTTGTTGCAAATTCTTCTATCAAAGACGTGGTTCTGCTTCTTAAGTGTAAATAAAACAAGGAAAGTAAGATTAATTTAATTGTAGGACGGTCGCAGCCATGTATCTAGAAATTGGTTCCAGGATTGGTCCAAGGTGTGTCTGGGTATCAAATGTACGCTATATTAAATATTCATAATTACTACTAAAATGTGATAGGTTGAATTTCAAAGGGGTCCAATTTCAAGTTTGAAATAAAAGTTGATTCTGCTAAAATAGATTGATCAGATTAAAATAAAAGAGGGGATTTTATAAATGACGATAAAAAGCGGAACAAGACACACAAATCGTACACAGTAAAGAACTGCTGTGTTAATTCAACACAATTCGGTGTCCCAGTGTGACTACCACTTTTTGTGTTAAATCAACATAACACACGGTATAATGATTTCGGTACTGGTAGAAAAAAAATGTTAAGACTGCAGCAAGATTTAACATTAGAGTTAGAAGTTCAAGACCTTACAGTCTGGACTAAATTGCCAGACAGAAAGAAACACTAGATTCAAAGCAATATACAGGATCATGTTACTGAACCCCAAATACAAATAAGTTACTCTCAGGACTTAGGCCATGATTTAATCACTTTCTATTTGTTAATTATTGACCAGAATTCCCATTCATTGAGAATATGTTCCAGTTCTATTAAAGCAAACGATTAAGATGGCGACAGCCAAACACTTGACCAGCATTACGGCTTTCTTATCGTAACAACACGTCTAATGCCGCGCTTGCTTTCATGCAAATGGAACATATTCTCAATGAATGGGAATTCTGATCCCTAATTAACAAATAGAAAGTTATTAAACCACAGGATAAGTCGTGCAAGTAACTTACTTTGTTTTCGGGGGTTCAGCTACTTATATTTAATCCCCTACACTGTTTGAATCTATAGCGTTGTCGTTTAATTCAAATGTTGTTCAATAAATATCGTTTGTATCTAGTACTCTTTATGTCTGACAATTTAGCCAAGTCCCTAAGACGCTGAGTAACCCATGTTCAAATCTCGCTGCAGCCGTAACTTTTTCTCCCAGCACCGAAATCAACACCGTGTGTTGTGTTTATTTAACATAAAAAATGGTAGTCACACTGGGACACCGCATTGTGTTGAATTAACACAAGTGAACACATAGCATGACGAGCTTTGCGCTTGTTCTAAGTTGCTTACAATCTGCAGTGTCTTCCAAGTGACGTAACACGCCATTCAGCCACTGAGGTCTAAAGCACGGGAATTGGTTATCCATTGCCCTCTATTTAAAGTGATATTGGACTGCTCCATGCCATAAAATTTTTAATAAGTATGAGAAACCAGGGAGCGAAAGGGACACTTATTTCGATCGTTCACTTCCAGAGGGGTCCATTCCGGACAACAGTGAACAGTTTCGAATTCCCATATTCCTTTGCGGATGATGTAAGTGGTAGGAATTTGCCGGGAACCGAAGATCCATGTATGACTCAGCGAGCCCCAGATGGGGATATCTTAGCGACGGTAGCTCTCCTGGTGTCAGTGGGACGCAACACGAAACAAAATCGATAATTAGTATTTGGCTTCAACAATAAATGCACAAGCAGTCAATCAGTCTTTGCCTGGGGAGTAGCGTGACAGGTTTGGTTCTAAATTGTTAGTATAATGCGATAAATATTTTGAATTCCACAGTTATATGCTAGCCAAACTTCAAACGTTACCATCTATCATGACGTAGTGAAGTCTAAAATATTTTACGGCTCATTTTCTAACACGCTTGCGTTGCTTGCGATTTGGATGAATAGCCAATTGAAACACGTGTTTTATTGCGTGTTCTACGTAATACGTAATAAAACACGTGCCCAATTGGCTACTCACTCTAATCGCAAGCAAAGCACGCAACACAAGCGTGCATGTAAATAAGCCCTTACTCTTTCTGTTTTACGACTGTAATTAGAACAAAGTGCAACAGTACAACTCGTGTTGCTCTTGCTCATGTTTTAAAGAAAAATGTAGGACATCCTTGCAGAAGTAAGCGAACACCTTACCCGTAGGTTTAAAGATTCCCTCGAAATCTTTTAACTGATGTCATCAACGCAATTGAATATGGAAAATCAATTTTGTTCACTTCTTGGGAATGGACTCCTCTGCGTGACTGATAATTTCCCCTGTCGCAAGAGGCACTGTAATAGCAAGACATGCCCTGATTGGTTGCAGTTGTCGCTAGCTACCTGGCGATTTCCAATCTTACTATAACACTGATTTCTCCAAAGGGAAACTCTTTGCTACACTTCCAGTTTTCGTCATACACCATTCAACCAATCAGGACGGAATGGTTTACCTGTATACATATATATTGGTTCACTTCCAGTCTAATCCAATATGGACCGAATTTTCAGTTCTCAGTCTTTCCCGCTTAATATTGTGGTGTGGTCCGTTTTTAATGTGTGTCTTAATTCTTTTAAAACGTGAACGTTATTTATAAAATATGCTGTTATATGTACAGTCCGGTACGAACATACTTCCAGAATTAAGTATTAAATACTACTACTACTACTACTACTACTACTATAATAATAATAATAATAATAATAATAGAAACGGGCAGCACACCGACAACAAGCGTAATATCTGAGTTAGAAGTTAAAACTGAAGATTTTGTTCATTTTGGATTAGACTCTAAGTGGACGAACGAAGTTAAATGTTTTATGTGGCGTCTTTAGATATGATAGAGCACTCCAGTATCAATACGTACAGCTCAATGGAGTTGGCTAATATCTTAGAGCATATAATAGAACAAAGAGAGCTTTCATGACGGTCACGTGAAGCCAAATTTACGGTTCAACGGCAGCCATATTGTGTGGCCCCATTGGAGTCCCTCTATACCGAGTTCTGTCGGTCAACTGGTGATCGTTATAAAACGGACATTTCTGTCATGCGACTACAGTGTACAGCAGAACACATCTAGGACATTTTCAAGCATTTTGCAATTGTCAATTCTCTGCGAAACAACTGTCTTTTCAAACAACGATAGCTATTTTGGAGGTTTCATCTAACATGCGCGCTTGTCAGTAATAACGTTTTCTTCCCATAAGAAAGAATGAAAAGGAAATACTCGGTATAGAGGTCTCTAAATATGGGACCAGTCAATGTGGTAGAAATGCCTCGTCCCTTCCGTCTCTTGGCTTCACTCCCCTCACCCAGAAAACCACCTCACGCTATTTCGATTCCATTTCTAACTCTATGGCTAATATTTATTATGTCTTGAGAGAAAGAAAACCAATGATACCAGTCTTCATACACATAAAATCGCTACGCGGCAATGAATTCTATAACTCGCTTCGCTGTTAGCGGTCGAGATCACAGTTTTGTCACTAATTAAAGTATTACGCCCATGGGCGATTTGTGGAGGGCATGGGGGGCATTGCCCGTCCAGTCATTTCTGAATGACTTTAAGGGCCACATGCATAGTCGTCCCACGGAAGACCCGCGGATAGGCTGAGGGACCCTTGACTATTTTGGATTGCACAGTCATCCCGTGGGGCTGAATCAGCCCCGCGGCCGGCCCGCGACCGACCCCTGGTGTCGCGGGAGGTTTGAACCACCCTTGGCTGTCCCGTGGGTGATGTGTGTATCTACACCTCGTGATTTTATTTCTGTATTTTTCGAAATATATTGCATTTTAGCCATGAGTGTTGCTTTAACAATAGACAAGAAAGTGGTACAAGTAATTTACAAAACATTACGTTTACGATCAGACCATTTATGTTAATTATTTTATAATTTTAAAAAATCTGCAGTGTTGACGTTCTGTCGTAATAACATTATTATAGTCTATGGTGCTGCTCACTAGATGGTAGGGGGAAGGATAGGTTCAATTCACAAGCCTGTAGCTGAAAAGGTTTTTCTAAAAGTAATCGTAGTTTATCGAATGGATCCATAATTCGTTTAGAAAAGAAAATGAGTTTTTGGTGCATGTATTATAACATTAATTCGCAGCTTGTTAACATAAATAGCAGATCGTGCAGGGTAGTGTATTAGCTTAGCTTTCATAGGTCTTTGAGTGCCGCACATATCACAACTAGAAAGTAGTCATACCGATGAACTTTGCTTTATTTAAAATAATAATATTTCTCCATGGAACAAATGGGTTAACTTCCAAAGTTGGTGGTCCGTTTCTAGTAAAATTTACGGGGAAGAAATGGATAATTTGCTCGTTTGTGTGGCTGATAATATATAAGAAGAGCGAAAGTTGAGTTAATTTTATTATATAAAATGTGATAAACATGGAACTATTTGGGAAGCGGAGGGAACAACTTTCCGGAAGGTTAACTAATGATTGTATGAAAGTTACGAGCATTTATATTTTGAACATGGCTACAGGTGTAGAGGGACATTACCCACGATGTGAGTTAACACCATTGCAGTTTGTGAAACTATACGACTATAATGAAGAAAATCTTTTGAAACTGTGTGAAAGTCATGGTTTAATAAATCTAAAAACAAATTGCAGGAAGTGTGGTAAGCTTTGTTCCGACGAAAAGAACTGTAACGTATATGAGAACAAAAAGTGTAAAGATACATGACCGAACCTAACTTTACCTAACCTCCACGCTCCCATGGTCAGTAATTGAGGAGAATCTACGAAAATGCAAGAAAGCAATTATTAATAATAAATATGAACATATGAAAATATATTTTGATAATATACATGCCCGCACCAAACCTTACCTAACCTCCACGTTCCCATGGTCACTAATTTAAGATAATATACGAAAAATGCAAGAAAGCAATTATTAATAATAAATGTAAACATCCTCACCCTGAGCGGTAACCGAACGAAACAGAAAACCAGTGACTGGACGTAAAAAATGATGATTTTTAAATTTTCGTAGCTTTCATCAGGCTTTTAGCCGAAAACCAGACGGACGACCAACTTCGGAAGTTATGCCGAACAAATTTCACGTTGTGCTCATGATTTAGAACTTGAGAAAAGAGGAAAATGTTCGCTTGAAATTAAACATACATTTCGCTAGCTTTTCACAATTTGGGTGAGCAGCCAATTGAAACACGCTTTTTATTGTGTGTTCTACATACCACGTAATAAAACACGTGCTTCAATTGGCTACTCACCCAAATCACACGCAAAGCAAGCTAGCATGTAAATCAGTTCTTAGAAGGATTCTGCCCGACTGCCCAACCCCTACAAATGGCCGAGCATCCCCCCAATTTTAATATCTTTGTAGTTAAAAGTCAAAAATATTTACATTCCTAGCTTTGGCATTACGTTACACAAACTGAAAATCCTCCCCTAGTTTTAGCAATTTCAAACATGTCATAAACTTAAGTCAACATCCCGACTTTTTCAAATGTAATAGTGTAGTTTCCCGGACTTTCTATCGTGGTACCGTCATTAATAGCGGGCAAACAAAGCCCTGTTAACAAAATGCCAAGTTAGGATATTTAGGTAATGCTCCATTTTAGTAACTTTACAACCTTTTTACTCTTAATTTTTCAATGTAATTTCATTTTTTCTTTAGCTTAATTCAATTTGCTACGGTAGGCCTAGGTTCGGTTAGGTTTACTCAGATATGAAAACGTAAAAAGACCATAAACTGATTATGGTGGAGCAATTTCCGATGTTATTTTTTCAATATGCTTCCTAACAGCATGGTTAATACAATTGCAATGCTCTTTCTGTTATAAAATGTTCCATTTACTCTCTGATTTCTCCTAACATACATTTTCGTGATTTATTTTTTAATGCTTTCAAATAATTTCCCATGATTACATATTTCTTTCTCTTTCCTTTTTTTTTTTTTTTACAAATTTTGATACCAATGCCTAATGAATGATCAATATATTTTTTCTTTTCTGATAACATGAGAGAAAAGCTTATTGTTACTTCTTCGTTAAAGTTATATTCTTTAGTTATTTTCCACCACACATCGCCTAATTCTTTTTATTAGATGCTGTATTGGTAACTTTACATTCCCTTTGTCCTTATATTTTTCCTGTATTTAGACAAATAAGCCCCTCTTTTTACGTATACGAAATCACTTTGGGCTTGCAAGTTTCTAACGTTCTCTCTTCTCGCTAGAAACAATCAAATAAATGACAAAACTATCGAACGCAACGTGATTGTCTACTTTTTCCATTATTTTTCTAGCCTCGCTGCAGGTTTATTTTACTAAACAAGCCCGCGGCTCAACCGTCACCGCGGGATTCCGTCGTAAAGCACTATGCAATAGCAACACAAAGTGATCCCTTCGGCAGACCGCGGGGACGGGGCACCCACGGGGCAGCTGCGGGTCTGACTGTGCATATGGCCCTAAATGTTTCATTCTGAACGATAGATTTTTAAGTAATTGCTCCCCAGGGCCTCTCTCCTAAATCCACCCATGATTACGCCTAACCAAAGAAAGAATGAAATAAGTAATGCAGAAAATTTGACAACAAATAGCCGCATCGTTAAGAATTGTTTGCCGTGTTTGAGTAATAAAGCTATAGGAGGAAATTATAATACCTCTATGTAGTATTATATTAAAATAAAACTTTTTTCTGTGAAGTTTTTTTTACAATAAAAATGTCGCGCTTTTTCATGTTTTTTTCCACATGCCTTTTTTTTCTCAGGCAACTAGAATTTATTACTTTACAAGACAGACACTCTTAGGCCCCTTTTATGCACTGGCGATTTTCCGCGCGTAAAAGAAGGAGCGCAAACAGTGTATTTTATAAAAGAATGGGACCAAATGAGTGCTTTCATGCAACTGCGTTGACGTTTTCTACTATCACTGACTCAAAGACACGCATTCATGTTCTCGACAAGGCGAGAAGCAAACCATGCAGCCGGAGTGTTGCCAGGTGTTCTTAATCCAGTTGCTCAGAGGTTTATCTATCTCATGCATAAACTCAGTGGCAACACTACCCAGATACTTCTTTTTTCTCCCACCTACTCTGGCAAAATGTCGTAAGTGAAAAAAATGGTACAAAAGAAAACGTATTGCAGTCTGAACTCTTGTACGCGCGTAGAACCACGACTGCATAAAAGGAACCTTAGCAAGGTACCGAGCCGCCGTGGCTCAGTGGTAGAGCGTTGGCGTAGCAACATTCGGGGGTTCGTGGGTTCGATCCCAGCGGCCGACCATCCTGACTGATTTTTAAAGGGTTTTTCCTGTCACCAGACAAACGCCGGGATGCACCTTCAACATAGGCTCTGGCCGACACCTTCCCGAATCCTTTCCCCGTCCTTATCGCGGCATGAGCCATAGATGCCTAAAGGCCATAAATAAGAAAAATCCTTAGCAAGGCAAAAGTAACTTTAAAATCTGATCTCATCCTTTGTTATATATACCCCGGATAACACCGTCACTGTTAGGATTACATAATTATCATGGCCGTAGGATGCATCATGAAAGGCTACAGGTAAAAAGAACATTTCCCCTATTCTTCTATTTGTAACTTAAAGATGTTATAACGAGATCAACACTATGTCAAATTAATATTCAATAGAAAAATAAAATTAATTTTAATACTTCAACCTATGATTGACATTGTTTCGATAAAATGTTTTGTAAAGTCAAGATGAGGAATCTTGTTATGAATACGTATCAATTAACAAATATTACGATAGGCTACGGGCCTTTGGTGCGAGACGCCTTAGGATACAATTCAACTGATACAAATTATTTACTCACTGGTTTATTGGTAATGGAAAGGATGTTATGAGATGTAATGGAAATACATTAGTAATATGATATATTTGGTTACTAGGTAAAAAATTGTCGATATTAATATTCATAAGAAACTACTACAATGTGTCTTGTTTTATTAATCAAATGTGGATTGAAACCAAATAAGAGTTTGGTACTAGAGTCTAATGTCATAAGTGAATGTCATTGATAAAGCAAGTAATGAAAACTACTGTCACATGGGATAATTTATTTATCTCTTACAAGGAACGTACGTATTATAGTGTTTGAATTTCAATGTCTTTATACATCTCATGCTCAGACCGAGTTATTATTTTGACTAACTTACTTAATCTATACTTATGGTAAATCAGTGGAGTTGGACGGATCTAATTAGGTTAGCAACAGTTGAAATTTAAGCCCGCCCTATGGTAAGCTATAAGCAACATACAGGACCAAACTTTTGTGAATTGGTACCCCTGGAAATCGAAAAGGGGTACCGCCGTGATCTTTATGCCACTTAATTCGTCTTACCACACCAACAAGATGGTGTTGGTCGTTTGGAATTATAGTTTCTGACAAGGAAGTTTTTAGCTTCCTTGGTTTCTGATATCGTTGTTGATATGCATACGTGATAGTTGGATAGATATAAAGAGAGAGGGACAGAGTAATAAGTGCTTAAGAAATAGGGATATTCTAATATCGAATATAGAATAATAGTCGTCAGAAAATTTTCAATAATATTCCGCGGTTTCTGGTATTTTGAAATATTCTAGTTTCGAATACTCATAACTTCATTCTGAACTCAATATGATAGAATATGTAACCGTCTGTATATCAGCTAAGGAAGTACGATTTCTCCGTTCGGATCTAGTAAATGAGTACTATTCGTATCACAAAGAAAATTTACCATTTAATTTCTTTGTACCTATCCGCCTTATTATCTTGCACTATTTTTATCGCTGTGTTCATTTGTTCACGTACTCTATGTACTAAAACAAACAGCTATGCTCCTTATTACTTTATCCAAATATAACTCAGGTGAAGGTTTAGCCTTGCGGCCGAAATTCATAATGGCTGTCTGCCAAACAAACAGCTGACAAGCGATGTGGGTTTTTTTAGCGAAAGAAAAAAAAAAGACGAGTGTTATCATCACTCTAACAGGCAATGCATGAAGTCCATGTCGCAATCTTCGTGCACACAGTCCTTGTCATCCATGTTTTCCTTCTTCCCCCCTCTTGAATTAGCTGTAAACAACACCAGAGGGCGTTGAAACGCAATCACTCGAGTCGTTGTTTCTCCTCACAGTACTTTTTTGGCCTTTTTTTTTTATATCCAATACGGAAATATTTAAAAGAAAATCTTTTTCAATAAGCTTCTATTATTATTATTGTAATACAAATTGACACAAACTGCAAACTCATCTTTACACACAAGATTACGCACAAACCAAACGGTTATTTTATGTGTCATTTCCACATCGTATTTCGTCATAAGAAATTAAGAACCAGTTATTTATCACGCTCTACTCACCCAAACACTCACACAATTCCCAATGTCGCCGGAAACAGTTTTTTCTTCCGCCTGTCTAGCGCTGATTGCTATCTTAAATATTTATGCAAAATAATATTTTTGAAAAGCGTGGTTCTTAAAATGAAATGTAATATTCGTCTTTCCTAATGACAAGAATGGTGCACTGGTGCCCCCTATAAGAACACCAATAACAATAATAAACCTAATTAGAAGTATAATGAAATTTTTAGAACTATGACGAACGGGTTGATATCACATGTCACAGGACATGTATGAGACGTCCAAAAATGGTACTGGAACGTCCAATTTACGTCCAATAATGGGCATTCAAAGAACAAACTCCACAGTAATGCGGTGTCCCAGAGTGACTACTACTTTTTGTGTTAAATCAACACAACACACAGTGTTGATTTCGATACTGGGGGGGGGGGGAGTTACAGCTGCAGCAAGATTTGAACTTGGGTTGTTAAGTTAGAAGTCCAGTATCTTACCGTCTGCGCTAAATCGCCAGACAGACAAAAACACTAGATTCAAACAGTATAAGGATAAAAAAAAAAATGTTACTGAATCCCAAACGCAAACAAAGTTACTCTCACGACTTATGCCATGATTTAATCACTCTTCCATTTGTAAATTTAGGGATCGGAATTCCCATTCATTGAGAATATGTTCCATTTCTATGAAACCAAGCGCAACATTTGACATGTTACGATAAGAAGGCCATAATGCTGGTAAAGTGTTTGGCTGTCGCCATCTTGCTTGCTTTCATATAAATGAAACATTCTCAATGAATGAGAATTATGGTTCTCTATTGGCAAATAGAAAGTGATTAAACCATGGGATAAGTTGTGCAAGTAACTTAGTTTGTTTTGGGGGTTCAGCTACACATATTTTGATCCCCTACACTGTTTGAATCTATAGTGTAGTCGTTTAATTTAAATGTTGTTCAATAAATATCGTTTGCATTTAGTGCTTTTTCTGTCTGGCGATTTAGTCAAGTCGATAAGTCGCTCGGTTTCCAACGGAGCAACTGATGTTCAAATCTCGCTGCAGCCGTATTTTCTTTTCCTTCCAGTACCGAAATCAACACCGTGTGTTGTGTTGATTTAACACAAAAAAATGGTAGTCACGCTGGGACAGCGAATTGTGTTGAATTAACTCAGCTGTTTTTTACTCTGTGGATATCCCGAAGAGATCCAAATAGGGACATTAAATGGACGTCGAAAACTCGTCCGAAAATGGACACCCAAAACTAGAGAGTCAGTAATTCTGCTACACCACTCTTTCTTGTGGATTTTTAAAAATATTTATGGCCTGGAGGTATCTAAGGTAGGTAGGTAGGAATAGATGTGGGGAATGGATTCGGGAAAGTGTTGGCCAGAGGCCTATGTTGATGGTGTCATCCAGGCATTTGCCTGGTGTGAGAGAGGAAGAACCCTGGAGAAACCTCAGTCAGGATGGTCGGCCGCTGAGATCGAACCCACGAACTCTCGAATGTTACGCCAATGATCTACCACTCAGCTACGGCGGCTCGGTTTGTTCTACAATAGCACTGAAACAAAGATACAGTAAATCACATTTTAACCAATTAAATTTACTTTCCTAAAAGCCCTTATGCATACTGCCGTTTAAGCTAATTATACACGTTATGTATATTGCATAAGTGGCAGGGTACTTCTGTTAGAAAACATTTTTTTCAACATGATCCCACTGAAATACCATCATGAAATTTGACACATAGTCTACATTCTAATCAAAAGCACATTGGACATATATTAAAACAAACAAACGATTTTGTGATACTAAAAAAAATGTTTTATTTTTTTAAAGTATAAAGATTGGTTTAATAAAGTCAAGTAATACATCAAATTACAGCTCTTCAAATTCTGAAACGAATGGTGAAAGTTTGAGCTGTCTAGGACAAATAGGTTTTGAGTTTCGGGTTTTAAAATGTTTCACAACGCGTCAAAAATCAGTCGCTTTTGATTTTTAACAATTTATAACTAAAACCAAAAGTGACAAAAAATATGACATTTTCTATTTTTGATCATATTGATGCATAGAACATAATTATTACATATCACACATTTTATAAGGTCTAAAATTGTTTTTACATTCTTTTCTTTAGTACACAATGGTTCGTGGTGTCTTCAAAACTTGCAACGTTACTTTAACTCATTTCCCGACGTCATAGAATGATGAAATATTGCACAGCGACGTAAGTCGGGTGACAATGCAATATTCCATTGTTATCTTCATATATTTCTATATATTTTATGAACCATGCAGATAGGAATCAATTTATATATTTTAAAAGCATATTTTAATTATTTTTTTTAATATGGACTTCTTTATCCTAAAATAAATACTAGCCTGCAACGATGCTGTGTTTTGACTGGTTGCAGAACACTTTAGGATTTGAGTCACAAAACATTAGCTTGAGAAAAAGTATCTGAAGACCGAAATATATTGAAAAAAAAAAAATATATTAAGTAAAGTGCTTTGAATTTTTTTTTTTCAACTAGTGATTCGTTACATTTTTAACAAAGGGTGGTGAGAACCTACTTTATCGGTACCGTCCTAACATCATTATGATGTGACTGAGGAAAGTTTTAAAAAAAAAGAACCTCAGTCAGGCTGGCCGCTCGCTTCCCATGGACTCTCAAGACCTTGCGAACGCAAGACCACATCTCACTCAATGACATTATAATTTTGCTGGCGGTTAGATATTTCAGTTAAAAATTGATTCCATAAAGCATTAATTACTTATAATACCGGTAATAGAGTTTCATAAACACTGTGACTGTCGTGTCTGCTTTACAAAATTCTTTCGTCTTTCCATAATTTTCATAAACTTTAATTTAAACAAAATATAATTTTATTGAAAATAAAAATTTTAATTTTCATAAAACAAAATTTTGATTTAATCAAAAAGAAGTGGGTAGTTAGCTTAGTACTGACTGTTCGTATGCTCACATAGCCCCCCCCCCCCAAAGCTGATGGCGCATTCCCCCCAAAAACTTTTCTCCCCTTAAGACTATTACCCAGAACTTAAATTTGATACAATGTCCAACCGGCGGATTTGGACGGATACCTTCCATGTGATCCAGAACCTGCAGCGGAAAATTTTTGAAAATGAGTTTCTCAAAATTATGTGTTAATGCTACTCAGACTCTAAAATCATAAGCAAAGTATTGTGCTTATTTAGGGGAACTTTTTTAAAATTTTAGTACAATACTACAAAATAGAACAGCTTAAGGCTGTGAAAATTTATTTTGTACGAAAGCATGTTTATAAAAAAAGGTTAAATTGTAAAAAAAAAAAAAATGAGAATTGCTAAATTTCGTATTATTTTAGAATAACCTGAGACTTCAAAATTTTAAATTGAGAAAAAACGGAAAAACAAATTTAATGCTGTTCTCTTAAAATTACACAGCTGGAACCTGGATCTATCAAAGACTGTCGAATTACTACAGTAACTACTACCATACCTTAGCACAGCACACCTTATAGCTATTATGTACCTGCGAAATGAGTAAACAATAGGGATATCTAAATAAAATATCTAAGTTTAGCAATACCTTTAATGAAATGATATAATTCTTGGAATGGGGTTTGAAAACCAGAACCTCGGAGCCATCGCAGTCCGCATATACAGTTTGGGTTCTTATTATTTTATGATCATTAGGGATCGAAGCCCGAAGCCTTGGAATTCAATAGGCACTTCCTTTAACTTGTGCGTAGGGGCCAGAAAGTCTAATATTTGGGCTGATATGTGTGGTATATTCATTGGGAGCCATTTATGTAACTTTTCAAGCTGAAAAGGGCTCCAGGTTTCATGAATAGTTCTCAACCCCTAGTAGCTCGTAGCTGCTAGCTTTTATATGTTATTTTTTACGTTTAGGTGCTTCCAGGCACTTTATTTTAGATTTCGAAGTGTGGCGTTTGTTCACCTGTCTCTCAAAAAGGTCGAATATTATGTCAATTAATCGAGAGAAGTTTTTCTTTCATTTCTTTGTTATTTGGATCTTTCCGTTTGTTTCTGAATTCATATGTGAGTATTATGTCCTCTTAAACGAACCTCGCCGTTATGTATGTGGACTGACTGAGTTTCCTTACAGAGATTTCATTAGGAGAGTATTTGTTTTCTCCGTGTTTGTAGGCAAAAGTTTAGGGCATTTCCCTTGTTTCATTTTTTGTAATACATATTTTTATTAAGTTTTGGGAACTAAGCTGTTTGTTTACCTGTTTGTTTTTTGCAGCAATATTATGCTGCTATGTTTGGCTTCGAGTGTTTGAAGCTTTATGTACATCACAAATGTTGTACTAGCTTGGTAGTCATTCCTGAAGGCTTAAATAATTTTTTGTAGTATGTGAGTTTCATACACAAATTTGGTACTGCACATTTTCATCTCCCGAAAAATATATTCGGTTTCATCATTTGATAATCTTTCCAGGTGCGCACCTGTTATCTTGAACCAATGGGGCTTGCAGTATTTTGTGGTTGGATTTTATTTTTTGGTTTGGACTCGGTTTTATGCTTGTTAACTATGCACCAGTAGTATTTGAGTGCGTGTAATTAAGCAGCAGCGTAGTCCAGAGTAGTGGCTAATAATAGGTGTTATCTTTTTAATATGTAATTTTTTGTAATAAGTTTGACATGTGTGATAGTGGCCCCTTTTTTGTACATTTTTTAGAAGTTCAGTTCTGGAAAAAGACCAAACATTGGTGTTTAGTATGCTCAGGGACACAAAACCTAAGCTTAAAGTATCCTAACAGAGCGGGCTTGTTATATTCTTTGTAATTGTTGTTCATTTGTGTTTTGTCTCTAACAGAAGTATTCGGGAATATTCCACGAATAATCCATGAATTCTTAAGATTCAATGGAATAGATTGTGCTTGTATCATTTTGTGCTGAGGATAACCACAGAAGTGGTATAGCAAGGGGTAAACCTGCTATCTTTTCTTGTCTAGTATTAGTATTTCGCCTAAGCGGCAGGTCCTTTCAGCTTGTTTTTTTTCTCTTCACCGTTTACTATTTGTTTCAGGCAGAGTGAAAAAAAAATATTTTTGAACAATATTTATTTTATAAGTTCTGGCTTGATCTTGTCCAGAATAGAATTCTATGACAAACGTTTGTTACTGCGGCGATCTACTTGTGCATTCCGTGAGCCATAGAGTTAGTAAGTGAGTAATTTGTTTAATAAGGAGTTTAGCAACCCTCAAGGGTTCTAGTTATTTTTGTGTTTACAAATGTTAAAATTTCCCTATAATTTTAGGGCGAGTTCACCAAGTTCCTGCGAGAAGGTTTATATTTTTGTCCCCAAACAGGAATCGACGTAGTGTTCCCAGAGTTTTTGCTGGGATTGTAGCGCTTTTCATTGAACAAAGAAGTTGGTAATAGAGTAAACTGCGAAACTATTTGAAGTGTATACTTCAATGTTTTTGTTTTTTAAAATATAATTTTTATATTTGTAACTAACTTCAGGTGGCTACTTGCGCAGTACTTCATTTATAGAGTATCCAAGCAGGGGGTTCGGGGGTGCACCACCGGGAATTTTTTTAAGATTAGCTTCTCAAAATCGCGGTTTAACGCTATTCCGACAGACGGCAGTAAAATTGCTAGTTCGACATTAGAATCCCCCCCCAAATTTTTATTCCCCACAAAAAAAATTCTCAGTGGCGCAACTTGCGCCATACATCCCCCCTGTGGGCGACCCTGCACATAGTCCAAGTACGTCCAATGGATGCATCCATGCAATTCCTTTCGTAAAACTTTTTTTTTTGTAACCTTTATTTTTATATGGGCCAGTCTAGTAACTTTGAACTTCGGCCCGTCACGATTCGTCTTTAGCTGTTAAGTGTTAAAATCCACACCCATGCCCCTGTCAGGACTCGAACCCGGGACGTTCGAGTCGATGGCCTACCGCCGCAGAACGCTCGGCCACCCGGCCGGCCATTCCTTTTGTGTCCATATGATGTCCAATGTAGGAGGCAAAGGGCGTCTTTAGGATGTCCAAAGTAGACTCGATTGTAACGTCCAGCGTGTGTCCATAATCGTGCCACATAAGGAAAAGTACGCACGTCACAGTAACATGAGGCTTGAGACAAAGATGCCTAAAGGCCATAAATTAATCATTCCGTGTTTAGGGATACTGAAAAACCTCCAAGGGTCATTCCATATCAAATCAACCAATAAACAATATTAAAAATAACTTTTTAAAGACATATTTTTCTTAAACAAGTCGTACTAGCGAAAAGTAAAAAATAATTTTGTTTATGCATGACTAAAAAAACTAGGGTGGGCTCTCATATACCTTCACTTGGTAAGTTCTTGAATTCGCGCGTCCCATGCATAAACAAAATTATTTTTTTACTTTTTAGTAAGACTTGTTTAAGAAACGTATGTCTTTAGAGAGTTTTGTTTAACGAAGATTGGGGACAACCGCTCTTAATGTCACTAGTTCGACTGGAGTGTATGGATTAACTGGGCAGGACTACAGGTCAGTTCTACAATTGACTGCAAAACTTCTAGTCAGCGCTAAGTTGAAGCCAAGTCTGATTTTGGCCAATGAGAGTACGCAAAACGAGAGTTGCCCTCAACTTAGCGCTGACTGGAAGCTTAGCGGTCGATTGTAGAATTGACCCTAAGCAGTGACGTTTGGCTACATCCTCTTGGCGAAATCGCATATCCTCTATTTGAACATGCTTGGTCTTAGAGTGGATTGAGGGAAGATGTCTATCGGGGGAAGATGCCTACAGTAGTATTCAGTTTTGTCAGGTTTCTGTTGCAATATTTATCTCAAAATACCGGAAAATTTCCCGATTTTTGTAAAAAATTCCCGAATGCTAATTTTCTTTAAATTTTACTACAAATTGAAACAAAAAGATTCAACAAAATTTCTCCGGTTTTTAATTTTGTTCCCCTTTTCCATTTCTTGTAGCACTGATTTTCCCGGTTTCCGGGAAATTTCCCGCCACCTGACAATACTGACTGTATTTACAAAGCTACGACTCTATAGAGGAATACTTGTATTGTGTGAAAGAACTAGTCAGTGTACTCTCTAAAAAGCTGTAGTGAATGTCGGGTAATCTGTCACGTGGGTACAAAGCAAGTCCTTTGAAAATTAAGATTTTTTTTAGCCTAAAAACATTTTTTTCTAGTCAGTAAACAGTTTAGGATAGGGTTAAATTCCATGACAGAGTAGAAAATGCACTTGAATAGAGTAGTTTTTTACTGTCAAGTACTTGCCCACTGTATCACAAAGAAGATACGTGTTTGGCGGGAAACAGATGAAGTAGCGTCTTACCCCGAAGGTGGGGATAGATGCCCACTAGCAGAAGCGTATCCTGTGGGTTATCTAGGGTACCTCCGCAGCCTAAGTGAGTGAATAAATATTTTAATCTACACAAACAATATTAATTCACATTAAAGGGAGGTCAGAATACCTATCATCATCATTAATGCTATTTGTCACCTCCGAACCCTCTTTGTAAATCTTATTACTTTGGCTAGTGATAGTCCAAGCTTGAATCCAGAATACGCCACTGCCCACTACCTAAAATTATTGCATCAAATAAGACTGTTTTCTGTTTTCTTTTAATTATTCTTCTTGAATAGAATGTAGCCATACAAGAATATTTGTAATTGGTCTGCGTACCTATTCAATAGAATTTTCAATATCATTTATGGCCTTTAAGTGGGGTGAGGACATGGGAGAGAATTCGGCCAGGGCATAGTTTCGTATGCAGCATCCCAGCATTAACCTTGTGTGACTAAGAAGATTCCTGAAAAAGCAAACAACGAAGATGACTGCCGCGGAATCGAACCAAGGAGCTACCGAAAATGAAGCCAACACTCTAACTAATGGAGGACTAAAGGCTTGGCGCCATATCCGGTTGGTTGCCATAGCAGCGGCGGAGGTCAAGTCTAAACAACAGTGAACAGTCAAGTAAGTTAGATGGTAGGAACGTAGACAGTAACTTGTGGAAGTAATGGCTGATTTTTTTTTCTTTTTCTGGTTTTCATCCTTTTAAAGCGACATGTCTCTCTCTCATTGTAACGTTTGCAATCTGGTACGAAGCACACACCCATGATGAATTATTATTATCGAAGAAACTACATAAACCAACCACTGTTGTTTAGACTTGAACATGGCGGGTTACCATGACAACCAACCGGATCTGACAGAAGACTTTTGTGGTCTATTGAGCTACGGCTACTCAGTACATGTATGCTAAACGTTAAAGAACTATTTTCTTATTTCACACAAAACATAAAATTATTTCTATATCATATAGGGATATGTTCCATTATCGCATATGGGAGAGAATGTAACAAATATTTTCTGAAATGGTCGAAATATATCGATACTTGTTCATGTATTTTACTTCTGTGATAGATGATCTAGACATGAAGTTCCACATTCCAGTTTCACTATTATTGTCATATATTTTTATTATAATGTATGAGGCACCTTCCAGTAATTGAGTGGGCATCTTATAATAAAGTGTTGAGTAAGATGCATATTTTGATATGTCAGTTTAAAGGCCTATATATTCATTATGCATACATTTATCTTCATGTACTTCCGTCAGTATGAGCGTGAAAGTTCATATGTGTGCAAAATTTTTCCTTTCTTGTTTCTTTTAATTACTCCACAATAGCTCCTAGACCAAAGTGTGTAGCATCTTCCCTCAATCCACTATACTGGAATTACAGGTTGTTTACAGTATAGATTGTTTGTTATATTCAATGTTATTCATATTACTTTTGCTTGATTCGTCTACAGTCTACACACACTGATGGGAATATCTTCCAAAGCTTACACTCAAGCTTTTTATGTTAAGCTTAGTTTTAAACTTGTTTCAAGCTTCTTATAACAAGCTTGCGTCAAACTTTTCAGGTGCCAACCAGTAATTATGATTCAAGCTTGCAGATTTACTATGAGAAATGTGATGGAGGCATTAACACTGGAGATGGCAAACTTGGAACAATCGTGAAACAAGTTTACTCAGCTTTCTCGGTTGTACAGAGCATCTCTGTGTTGCTCATTTTCTTCCTTCATACTTCATGTGATAACAACCTTCACATCAAATTTCGTTTCACTAGTTCCAGTGATTTAGGCTGTGCATTCTATACAATAGTAGGTTTGGCGGCCATTTTGGATCCAAGATGGCATTTTTTTTTAAATTTCTGATTTTTCCCGTTACCTACTGTTGATAATACACCTTTGTACTAAATTTGGTGTTTCTAGTTGCAGTAGTTTGGTCTGGGAATTTTGATCAGTCAGTAAGTGAGTGTCAAGTCAGTCACCATGGCGTTTTATATAATGTGGTGGAGCACAACATTAAATATTACTTTTTTTTAACTTTCTCCTCCATAACTAATTACGATAAACACATATGATATAAACTTATCTTCTTTCAAAGGTTTGTTGGGGGAGGTCTTACAAGTAATTTGCAGGGAAACGGGAAAAATTTCTGTATCCGGTCCTGACCACAAACACAATTTACCACTCTCCCCCAATTCGTAAAATTCATTGTTGGTTGGCTACACTGCAAATATGTGCGCTGGAAGCAAATAATAGCAGGCGGTAATGCTTAGCTCTTGGTGTGCTCAACTTGAGTTGTAAGAAGACATTCCCCGCAAATCCTCATTTATTGCACTTTAGACAACAGCACAGTTATTTCACTGCAAAATAAAAGGAATAAAGAAGCCGTCGAGCATATCCATACAAGAAGCTCCACAACGTTGGTAGTTTGAATACCTGACTTTCTTTACATATTACATTTCGAGATATAAATGTTACCGTAATGCTTACGTTGATCCATATTGTCCCGAGTTCCTGGCGAAAATAAGGTGATGCATATTCGAGCGTTTTGACCATTAAATTTTGAATTAAAAACGTTCCATGCAAAAAAAAAAAAAAAAAAAGGACCGTTGAGAAAAGCAAAAACAAAATTAAAAAGAAAAAAGCTTTATTTTATTAAAATCAGGAACCAAAATTTAATGTACCGTACTTTATATGTGAAGTTCCTCTTGAAAAAGTTACCTTAGATGTATTAAATTGTTATTAAAGTCCTAAATGAACTGTTGATCTTTCAAGGACAGAACCTACAGTTTTTGGTAAATTGGGGTCCGAATCCCTTCGTTCAATGGATCACGATGGGAACTGAACTCGTGATCACACAGACAGAAAGCGAGCACACTAACCTCTCGGCCATCCTGAGTACCGGTTACCGGTACCTTTATATAATTTTGGCTCCTGACATAAATCGATTGATTGAATTGATTCTTAATCTTCGCTTCAGGTATCTCAGGCTCAGACCGGGATAGAGGAGAGGAAGCTGGAAGGTAGTCAGCCAGGGTCAAGTTTGTAGGTACCGTCCCGGCATTTGTCTGGTGTGACTGACGAAAAATGCTGGAACTAATGAAATTTAACCTAACCTGGAGTCAGTAATACCAGAGAGAAGGGAATTAATTCCCTTCTCTCTGGTAATACTGCTACTAATATTCCCCTTCTGATTTGAATACTCAATTATTGTGAACCTGGTGCAACATGTATTCCGCGAGACCATGCAAATTCCGTCTCCATAGATACGTTTTCACATTATTTTAATTAAATGAGAACACAGAACGCACTTAACGCATGCCGCCAAGGCGCCAAGTAAACAAGGTAATTAGCGATAGGCGCAATGACGCTTGTAATACAAGCAACGTACTTGTACATGTAAATATGGCTTTAGTCAGAAATAGAACATTGTTATTATGTGAACAATATGTTTAAAGTTGTAGCCAAAAGGTTTTTGTCGTCTATCTTTATGTAGCCACACTTACAAAATTGATAGAAAGAAGTACTTACCAATGTTCTTACTGTAAGGTTGAAGATAAACAAATTTTCGTCCACCTCCTCCAGTATTTTATCTGAGAAGACGCTAAACCACTTATCTCCCTTTTCTACATGGAATCCGCACCACAAGTTAGGGCGTGGAGAGATCCTAGGAATGTGTAAATCCCACCGGACAATGCACGTAGGCCATACTGGAGTGTTGAAGCTCAGCACGGAAGAAGGAGCATCTATAAATTATCACAACGAGAACATTAATCAATTGTTTATTCTCCTTTGATTATCATTTTACTAACGTTAAAAGATAACGTCGTAAGCTGACGCTGGTTAAATTCGAAACCCGTGTTAGCGGTAACTTGTATTTTACATTAATAGTTGATGAGATTTATACTATAATTTCTTGAACGTATGTTTTTTATTTAGTGAATGTATAACACAACAAGTGAAGTGGAACTTTACTAACAATGTCTGAGAAGCCGCCACTGTTCTACTAGATGTCTAGAGAGAGAGAGAAATTTAAAGCAGTCAGCCGTCGCTAGTAGCTGTATCGCTGTAGTGGAAATATTGCAGTACCTCACCGAAAAGCGGGTTAAAAAATCTTTGTTTGACGGAGGAAACAAAAGGAACTTTAAAATTATTATGCCGCATCATCATACTTCCGTGCGGGTCTGGAGTAATATTAAGAAGTTTAACTTTCCTAAGTTGAATATGGCATAATAAAAATAGTCTAATACTGACTGTGAGACCGAACAGGGCCCGTGGGTACGTTCAGTGAACTACAGTCGGGAAAAGAAACATGCTATAATCATATTCGTTGTGCAGATCATATGATTGGTTCTATTTGGAGATATTGAATTCAATTGAATTTCATTGATGGCCTTTAGGTACTAAGGTTCAGGCCGGAATAAGGAGGGGAAAGGATGCGGGACGGTGTCTGCCAGTCCTAAGTTGAAGATATCATCCCTACATTCTCCTGGTGTGACTGAGGGAAAACCGTGGAAAAATCTCAGTAAGGATGGTCGACCTCTGGGATTGAATCCACGACCTCCCAAATCCCAAGCCAACGCTTTAGAGATATTAAAACTTCTTTTAATAAGCAGTTCTGTGATCCAAAACAGGAGGAAAAGAAAGCATTAAAATTGGAAAACCGTTATGGAGATAATGTTTCTAGTCTAATATATATATATGGTTTATTTATAATATAATTAATATAAAATATAACATGAAAAAGGAGATAGCAATGATAAAATACATTATGTTAACCAGCAAGGAAAGAATTAAGATGAAGCATTTAGACTGACATAAGAAAGGAGGGAGTTAAACAAGTGAATTACATGTATGAGTTTTTAATGTTTCTTCACGCATAACTTTGTAACTGAAGGAAAAAAAAAATATCATAAAACATTTCTTCGCATTTTGTATAGAACGTTTTTCCTGGGGTGTCACTGTATTATCTTTAAGTTACTTAGTTCCATTTCCAAGGTAACAAGACAAACATTAAAAAATATATATATTATTATTTCGGGCGATTGCTACCAAATTTAGCAATATCACAACATGAGTTAAGATTAGTGATTTAACAAAATTATTTATCATATTTCCATTGTAACGAGGAATTGGATTTCATATTCCATATAATGGATGCTAGTAGCATTTATTTAAAACTAATTGTACTCGTTATTGAAGTACGAAAAAGACTTTAGTCCGTGACGGTCAATTTCTGTTTACCTGTACTCAAATTTGAATAATCGACGTATAGCCGAAAAAGGCGTAAAGCATACCTACATTGAGCCTTAAAACTACGTACTTCGTACAGTATACATCATTCTTATCGCTAACACACGTGTTATATATGATTCCTTCGATAAACTTCGGAATTTTGGGACCCGCTGAAGCTTACAACAAGATTACTCTAATTAAGTGGCTTAAGTAAACGGTGAAGTGATGCTAAAACATTAACATAAACACATTCTGGAATTTCTGTTTATTATTGTTATAGACTCTACTGAATAACCCAGAATACTATACATTTCGACCTGAGTAGGTTTTGAACATCTTGCTTCATTACTCTAGAATATTTAGTGTATCGATTGTTGTGAGTCACACAAGGATGTTGGAATAGAGGATTTGCTTATAGATATCTCGTGCCTAGCGAGAGAATGTGAAGCCAAAAAAACAACTGAGCATCGACCAAGGCGACGTACCTGATTGGCTATAGAGCTTCCTGCCATCCTTGTTAGCCGAAAACAATGGTTTTGATTGGAGTGAATGGGCTAACTGGGTGGGACTAAGCTGTGATGTTTGGCTTCACGTTCATGGGGAAATCGCATATCCTCTATTAGAACATCCTTGGAGTCACAATAATTTCCTGTGTCGGACGGGCGTATGCTGTTACCGCCCATAAAATTCGTTTTCCCATATCTTACAAGATTTTTCTTAATAGTTGATACGATTTATACTATAATTTCTTGAACGTATGTTTTTTATTTAGTGAATGTATAACACAACAACAAGTGAAGTGGAACTTTACTAACAATGTCTGAGAAGCCGCCACTGTTCTACTAGATGTCTAGCTGTGAACAAATTTTCATCCCGCAATTCGAGATGCAATCATGCACCCTATTGAAAGCTAGGATGATAGGGAACACCTAAAATTTCTTTTAAAAAGTTCTGGAGGGCTTAAGGCTTTTGTAGGATCTCTAGAATAGTGAATATTACTCTTGGTTTTATTGTAAACTAGCTTTCGCACTTCAAGAGGACATTTTCAGCCAGTTCTACGTGTGCTAAAATTCATTCATTAAACGAACTCAAGATGGAAGGCACTCTATATAATTCAAAGACACTTACAGAAAACTATTAGCTGGAATAGTCCTTCATCTTCACCTAAATTTGATGTGACGGAGCAGCTGTAGTTACCTCTGACCGTCAAGTCACTCTCTCTTATTCTAAGGTTCCAATCCTTTTCACTAGGCTGTACCAGAGACCTAATTGACGACCTCTCCACTGAAACGGAAAAGGAAGGAATTAACGCTTGGCGGGTTTATGAAAGATAGTGTAATTAGCAAATCATCTCAGCATATCAGTTCATTCGTGTTTTTCATCCTTTGATTGGTCAATCAAATCTTTTTTTTTATATATATACTATATTTTCTTTTCATTTGAAACAACGAATTAGAACAGAGAATTGAAAAGAATGTTTCATTGTTAACTGTTGTTGGTGGCTCGTCCACTAACGTGTACAGAATGTTATTAGATTGTTGACAAAGAAGTGAAGTTATTGTGAAAGCACGTTCATTACTCTTACAGAGTTTGATGCTTTAAAAGTAAACGATCTGGAAAAAGAAGCAGTGTATCCAACCGCAATTTCCTCAGGTGGCGTAGTGTGACGCCTAAACTAGTAAAAAAGAGAGAAAGAAAAACACAGAGATGATAAATTATACATCAAATTTATTTATGTAACACATCTCAAGAGGATGAATCACAAGTATTATCTACGCTTAACTGTTACCAACAAATTAGAGACGATATCAGAAATATCTGTATAGTCCATTGTCTGTAAAGTTAACAACTTGAAGGCTGGAAAAAATCCCAATAGATTCCTTTGATCTAAAACACAATTTCGCGTCTTTAGAGCACACTTACCACATGTCCATTTTTTAAAAATATTACCGGAGAACAATTTGAAGATTGGAACTGCTATTGAAAGTAAGGGAATTAAAAACAAAACACTGGCGTAACAGGCCCTGAACCTGCCCTAACGCCATCTGTCTGTGTTTGGTGGAACTACTTCCACCTGAGTAACGGCTGTGTGGTCAGTACTGCGCGTACCTAACCACGAACAGGCGTATCAGGGACTTACCAGACCGAGTGTGGCCGTCACGTCTTTATTCACGTGACTCCCCAATTTGCCTCACGACGCTGAGTGGACGCCGAAAAGTGGGACTCCAGCCGGGAATTGAACCCGAGACCACGCGGACATGAGTCTAACGCTAGACTGTGGAGCCCCCTTAAGTAAGGGAATTATGGTAAAAAAAATGCCATTAGGTAGACTTCTCACTTACCTTCTTTACAAACATTAGAAGAAAAATATCCTTCTGAACAATCGCAATTCACTCAATCATTTTGTTCATAGTTTGATTTTTAAAAAAATGCTAGAACAAAGTTACAAAAATGCTAGATCAGAGTAGAAACAAATCATTGAAAGCCAAAATGCTTTGCATTTCACGATGTACCATATTACCTTAGAATTAAAGTTTCTGGGTTAATATTTTGTTTAGTCTTCCTGTTGTGTCCATTATATTTACCTCAAGATCTAATAAATTTTATACTTTTTAAATACAAAACAATATTTCCTATAGTGCTTTATTAATATTTTCTGATAAACTTAAATTTTGTTTGGGCTCCGTTTTACTATTATCTTCAACCCATCCCGATTATATGAGTTCAATGCTTTTAAAATCTATAAACATTTATGCCCAGTAAGGATTCGAACTCGAAAGTTCTTAGACGCATCAGACCTCACGACTACAGAGAACGGCTAATACTTTTTGAGAGCTTTAAGCACTCTTCGATACAATGGTTGTTTTCGACATTTACTTTCGTTGATAGCACAAATATCATACCAAAGACTAGGTAGTTATATACGGAAGTAAGATAACTACTCACGAAATAAATTATTTCTAAAATTCTTTTACTTTATAAGGTATACCTATTAATATAGGAAACGTGTAAAATAACCTTCTTCAATATATTAACCCAAGATTTGCAGGATCAGGTGTAAAGAATTGCAATATAATAAGCCGAGACTATTTCAATCAAGTACTTATATCTATCAGGATGCAAAAACAGATGGCAATGTTGCCAACACATTTTATTATTCTTATAGCTATAATGGGACCTTATATCCACACTTCAGTTAATTAAAGTAGGCTGAATGACAAGGCTTATACACTTGACTTTATTATTCTCATTGGAAGGGTGTTGGGAGAGAAGAAGTAATGTCACAAATCTGGTTTATTGAGAAAATCAAGTTTTTATTCCTTCACTGCTTTATATTTAAACGGCTCAACAAACATGTAATATTGTCTCCTATAGTCATTTATGAGTTTTTCCTTCGTTCTTTGACAGTTTTGTAGCGCCAATTTTCCCCAACAGAATGAGCTATACAGCAGAAAATCGCTAGAAACTGACATTCTCAGTTTTTTCGACACTCTTCATTTACACTCAACCCACCATTCCAGTGCATCACTTTGTATCCCGTTTCCTTGATTCTCCTCGCTTCTTACCACTTCCTAACCTTTCCCTCTCTTCTTGTTCTAGTATCTCTGCCCCTTCCCAATCTATCTCATGCGACTCTTCCTGGACATGCTCGTAAGTAGTGTTCCTGTCCCTTTTTAGTCTGACGTCATCCTTGTGTTGATTAGACCTCCCTTGTATTTTCTTTTTCGTCTCTCCTATATACATCGCTTCATAATTCATACTAGGGGGGTTCCATTTTCAATATATCGAAGCTTCCATACTGAAACTAGTTGATATTCGATATATCGATACTTAGATATTCGATTCGATATTTCTATACGATATTTTTAAGTTACATTACGATATCTTCCTCTAGGAACATTACGATATTGATAGAACAACGAAACGGTAACGGTTATTGAGTGTTTTTGTAATAAAGTCAAGTGTATAACCGTTGTCAGAATATTTTTATTAACTGTTATTATTCAATTTTTGAAATGGTCCTCACGCTCTTACGTGCTGATAGGTATCACTATACTCTTAAAATAGCGTGGACGAGGCCACGGTACGCAGCTAGTTAATAATATAAAAAATGTTAAAAATTAAATTTACAACGCTACCATAGAGGAAGAGGAAATGGCATATACTAGCATTTTTCTCTCTACGCCAGTGTTTTAATAACTGCACATTCTAAAATATCGTTTTGTGTAAGGTAGGGGCCCGAATATGACTCACCCTAACTTTGTTGATTTTTTCACTAAGAAAAACTATTTATTCGTGCAAATCGACTGAACCATCAAGGTGGGATACTATTTAGACAAATGAAAAAAATCTCCTTCCTAGAAATGGCGTATAAAAATGTAATAAATCGAAAACTAAAATGTTGCCAGTAGGCCATATTGGGAACATGGTGTGCCCAATATGGCCCGCTATAGAAGACAATAGCGTATGGTAAAAGTGATGTGTAATCTTTCTGTATTATTCATATATGTATATATATATATATAGTAAGATATATACATTACAAGCATATATAATTTATATGACATTGCAAAACCAAGAATATTGTATTAATACAAAATACCAAAACTGGTGAAAAACAAGTGAATATACAAAAAAAATGTGAATAAACAAGAAGTGTAACACAAAGGAAAAAGTTTAGAAAGTCACGTCTCACATGAGGGACAAAGAAATGGTCCGTGATTTTAGCGGTGATTCCAACACACTCTTCATGAACGTATTTGCTACACGACACACAAAGACGCATGTCTGCAACCCTGTCTTCCTGACAAAGGTAACAAAACCAAGATTCACAAGACTTGGTACAACTCACTGCCGGTTCTTCAGGACTATTAGAAGCAAGCTGCTGAAATTCTGGTCGTTTCAAACGTGATGACACTTGCTTTGTTTTGGTTTTAATCTTCCTATTCTTTGTATTGAAATTGATAGCTTTCTTATTACCTGGTATTATCTTCGTTTCAATTACTAAACATTATGATGATGAGTGCGTTACAAAAATTTCAAATCCCAATTCTTTCATTTTAAACAGTTATGACTGCATGTTGCTCAATATGGCTCATCTTGCCTGCGTGACACGGTGAGCCATATTGCGCACTATTGACCTCTTTACTTTTTCTGGCGCCTGCTAGTTACACAATGCAATGCATTGCGTTACACACATTTTGTGTTCACGTATGCTCACATAGCTACATTATCCATGCATTATACTGATTAGGTTTTCAAGATTTGATACTGAAACGAAACATTACTTGCCTTGTTAAAATAACAGCAAATTATTATCTTTCTCAATATGCCACTTCAACTGAAGCTGCTGCCGCTCATGCCACTGGCAAACAACTGAGTCGCGCAAAAATGCTTTCACTTGTCGTGAGAATATAGTTTACAGTAACATCTAGTAGCACCAACGGAAAGCTGCAGAGATCTGGCTAGTGGGCCATATTGGGGACCCGAGCCATAATCGGTACACTTACCTTATTATAACTTATTAAATTTTGATAAATGTCCCATGTTGTGTTCAATTAGCTTTAAATGTGTGCTAATTGTCATCGTGATCACTCCTACAAGATATCTGTTTCATTAGTGATTAAGTAATTCCAGGCAATGACTTAACAGATTATCTACCTAGCGATACTTTTCCAGGCGTCCACACGTAGACAACTTCCTTGTCTTTCCTCCATATTACTCTTCTGACTTCCTCGTTGTGGTTCAGAGAGAAGTTACATTGTATCTGTCCACTTGCTCGATAAACTAGAAATGGTTTCCTTCCCCATAGTCCTACGTTGTATACTCGCACACCAATGCTTGCTGAAAAAGAAAAACAAAGTTATCAATACATACTCGTAGTAAATATGTTATGACTTTATGAGTAGAAATTATTTTCTTGGCGTCTTTCTGGTTTAATGTTAACGGGCCAGATCAACTCCGCCATTTCGATATGTTCTTACCATTTATTTACAGGTTTTTGAAAGTAGTACAGGTATGGCGCTCCGATGCTTCGGACTTAAAAAAAAAAAAAAGCCTCGATGTAATGAGGGAAGTGAAAAGTCTATGGGAGTGGTATACTTGCTATTTGGAGTGAAGTATTTGCAAGGGCGTAGCAGCTAAACGACAATTGATAAACAAGTGACCCTAATTAGTGGCCTGAAATTAGTCAAGAAACCCATTTTCATTATAATCTAGCTCTACGTTAACTAAATGAGAACCACTTTTCATGAGAAACAGGGCTAAAAGTAATGTTATACCATAAATAACGTGCAAATTCTATGTTTTATATGCTTTTAGCAACTCATTGCTGTGTTCCATAGGAGCAGAAAGGAAATACCCCTCTAACCACCTAACGTGACGGCCTCAATTAGGTTGGCGGAAGTAGAGTTGAACACCGGGCCTTCCTATCGCTAAGCAACCACGTTAGCATCTAGCCACAGCGATAAAAGAATTGCTATTTTAATTTAGATAACGGTATACCGTAACCGAAAAACAAATCTATAACGCTGAGTGATACCGCTATTGCAATGTCTGTTTATTCTTATACTTGCGACAATGAAATATTTTACTATAAGACTACCATAGTACTATTCACAAATCTACCAGAAAGTGTTCTCCCAAATACATACACCTTTTTTATAGAACAGTACTTTTCTAAAATAATACAAAATTAACGATACTGATTTGAGAGTAAAAAACAATGGTAGTTATTACCAGTAGCGTAGCAACGGGTTGTAAATTCGTTAAGCTAGATAACATTAATTCACAATTCTGGATTTAGACTGGTATCTGATGTCCATGTCAAAAATCTAAGAAGTGGCGTAACTGAAAGTTAGTAGCTATAGCTTTTAACTATGTACCATGTAGACATTTGTCCGGTGAAACTGAATAGACCACTGTAACTAAGTGCTACCCAAAAATCAAAACCGGGAACAGTGGAAGATCGTATGTAGCATAAAATGGATCGAATTGAAAATGGCTTTATTTAAATGAGCGAGAATCAGCTTATAACTAACTGCTCTATCACCTAGCCCTTGTCCGAAGGACACATTGAAAAAATTGCAGACGAAACACACACACACAAAAAAAAAACTATTACAAAATCATATTGAGTATAGGAAGTTAACAATATATAAGAAACATATGTAAATTCAAGAACCCATGAGATCGGTTACAGAACAACAACAAAGTAAAAACACATAAGCATATGCGCATACACTAGAACAAAATATTGTACACACAATAGACAAAAGAAAGAACACATTGCATTATGTTTACTTGAAACAAAAGACATGAAAAAGTTGGCATAAATAAACATAGACATTAATTAACAGTAAAAAAAATGGTGTGTGAAATTTAGTTGTTCAAATTACACTGTACATATCTGAGATCCCTATCTCGATTCGAAGATCTGGATATGGAAATCTGCGACCCGATCTTTAATTGAAGATTCGGATATCCAAAACTCGCATCCCGATCTGGATTTGAACATTTGGAGTTGTTGGACTCTCCCTACCTTGTAGCCGTTTGCCGTGAAGCGAATTATTTTTACTTAAAGTTTAAATTTAGCAAATAGTATATGCTTTCTCGAAATAATCAATTTCTTTCTCGAAAATCGATTAATAATAAAAGAAACGCTTTCCCATTTTGTACCACTCTTTGAGTTTCATTTCAATCAGTGAGGGGAGTTTGTCTTGCGTGTCTGTTTGTGATGGAAGGGACAGTAAGGGTGTAGATGTGGCGGAAGTGGACATGTTGTGCATATCCCCTGTGTGCTGTCCATCCTGCGAGTATATAGGGAGGGGGGAAAGAACTACATTGCGTGATCAAATATGCAAATTTACAACGTATGTACCCTCTGATTTTTTCATCGGATATAATGTATAGCCTCCCTTTAATTGACAGTCACAGACAAAACAGTAACATAGAAATCTGATACGTAAAAATTGAATATTAACAAGGGGAGCTATGTTACTACATGTCGATTTGCTTTCTAATGAAAAAATTCTCAAAAGTTGTTGCATAAAAGAAGTGAGTGATCTTGTAATTCACGGAATTCAACAGGGAAAATTATTACGTATTTGCAGAGTGGTCACAATCTGAGGTCTCCGAATCAAATTGTATATTTAAGAATTATTTTTAATCCTTTCTTATAGCATAAAAAAAGCAAATCGTCACCATGTAGACTATATATATCTCTCTTTGTAATATTTCCATACGGGGGCTCTAGTGAGGTGATGTAAGAGTGCCAAAGCAAAATCCAAAGGGATTCAAAATTTCAATGACATTTATTGCAAATTCTGTGTGTGTTTGCTTTTAAGCTTCTCGATGTGAATAGTTTTACCCATTGGAGCTTCATGTATCTTTGTACAAAATATTAATATTTTGATATAGAAATAACTCGGATTTTTTTTTTTAAAACGACTATATTATTTGCATCCCGTTTGATCTTTACCGCTCAAATTTTCCTCACTAATAGATTTCAAATCTAGAGCGAGTGTCTCATTACCGCCATGATTTTTTCATGGTCATGAATCATGACCAGTTTGTACAGTCAACTTCAATACTGTATCAAACTTAACTCTCTCTCTCTCTCTCTCTCTCTCTCTCTCTCTCTCTCTCTGTGTGTGTGTGTGTCGTTGAAGATCTTTGCTTTCCTGAACAGATTCAACATAAAGCCGATCTTTTCCTCCGAGCAGATTTTTGTTAGGCGACTATATCTTCTTTGAATTTAATGGACAGGGATAAAAAATTACCTCATAACTCATAAGGTACACGATTTTTGATCCCTCCATCCGTTGTGGTTCGACAGCTGACTTGAGAATTACTTTGTCTTACACGTTCCACCGGGCGCTTTTGGCCAGTATAATCTCCTGAAATTTTGAAAAAGGACTAAATTTTACGTCATAAAATTCATGAAACAGTTTAACGAGGTTTTCTGTGAACGGGTATCCCAAACCTAAAAGTATTTCGAAAGCAAGGTTAACGGGGGCTTTAGGGTCCTAAGATAAATTTGAAATTTTCGAAAAAAAAAGGGCCAAAATTTACGTAATAAGGTACATGAAAAATTCTTTCGCCTTGTTGTTCCTTTTCATGTATCATTCATGAAAACACCTCGTAAGACAAAAATAGTGGGCGTAAAACTTAAAACTTTCAAGTATGTTAGGGTGCGCGTTGGCTCAGTGGTACAGCGCTCACCTCTGGTGCATGAGGTCCTTGCTCCGATCACACCTCGTGTCATGTGGACTTTCAGATGGACCTTATGCATGAGTTCTCCCGCTTCCTCCCACTTTCTTCATTCACCAATTCTCTCCTCATCATCCATTCGACCTGAACCGAAGATCTTTAAACGTCTTAAATAAAATTAATTGATTGAAATTGCAAGTATGCCACTATTAAATATTTTCCAATATTTAAAAGATATATTTTTTTTTATCAAGAATAGCCAAAGGAAGATAGTTTGTTGTTCTGAATCTCTAAAACAATTAGGGCTGTGAGGCCATCTATGATGTTGTTTCTTAACCTTCCTTGCAACCTCACCTTTCAGCAAACGGGATTGCTTCATGCTGTCGTTGAATTCATCCACCCCCAAATATGATATATGTCATCAAGTTTTTTTTTTTTTTTTTTAGTTTCCAAACAAACACACACGACATATACTTCAACCAGAACGCATTCATGTTTTGTGATGGCTACAAATTATAGTTGATCTAGTAGTTTACATCCATGCAATGTTTTAAAAACATAATTCAGCCTTGTTCAGGGTTTCCGCCAGGATTTTCAATTTGGGGGTGTAAAGTCAATATTGGGAGGGTGTAAGGGAAGTTTTGTAGCTACGGTTTCAATCGATTTTTCACAGCAAAAATATTAAAGTTGGGGGGGGGGTCGAAACTTTGGGGGGGTAAACACCTCCACAGGAGGGATCTGGCAGAATCACTGATCTTGCTACATGGAAAATGTAAATGTTTTAACGTTCTAGTGTGGTCAATGCCCTGCATTACTTTCTTAAATTGGGTTGAATTCAGTTTAATCGATCCTTCGTCATACTCGAATAGGTGTTTGTTAATTGATTCTCGTTACCATGGATACGGCATATTCTAATATAGTTAAAACCTTAAGATAATAATTTCTTTACATCATTACCTCAAATTTGGCTATAATTGATACTATCACTTCTACGTAATGCTCGAATATGGGCTTAATAATTGAGAATCGTTATTATCAGAACGTTAAATGTTTACAATTGGGCGCATTCAACGGACTAAGGTAGTCACTAAACGCTGAAAGTGCACTTGAATCTTATTGGTTTGGCTATACCAATACGATTAAAATGCTCTCTCAGCGCTTAGTGCTACCTTAGGGCTAATTTACATGCTAGCTTGCGTTGTTTGCTTTGTGTGCGATTTGGGAGAGTAACCAATTCAAACTCGTATTGCATTACGTGTTCTACATATTACGTAATAAATCCTCATTTATTTTTATATTTTATATCATTGGTTCTCAGTTCTCAAAGATCCAACAAAGGAACTCTTTGTCATGGTCTGAAAGATTCCATTTTTATGTTCAAATTTTAATTTTATTTTGAGACGTTTTAATGTTTTGAAATTATATGGTCTATTCACGACTTAACTCTCCCTCATTATATCTGGTGTAGTAAAAAGTAATCCATTATTTTGCCAATAGATGGTTTCAGTGATCTGTATCTCGCGTTGTATAAGTCCGATCCTGTTCAACGAGATGGCGTTCAAACGATGAGATTGCGTACTATAAACACTGTTCAGATAGTTGTGATGCGTTGACTCAGTGCTGTGTGAGCGCGCGTCAAAATGGACACTAGCAAAGAGAAAATACGCTATATTTTACAGTTTTTCTTCGATAAAGGCGAAAACGCAAGCCAGGCGGATGCAAATGTGAATAGTGTTTATGGTCCTGATACTGTAACAGCCAATCACGCGCAAATTTGGTTTCATCGATTCCGTTCCGGTAATTTTGACGTCAAAGATGTACCACGCACTGGAAAGCCAAGTGTCGAAAATGTCGATAAAATCATGGACATTGTCGCGTCCGACCGTCATGTAAGCACTGTTTCGATTGCCCAAGAGCTAAACATTGCACAAAAAACCGTGTGGAACCATTTGCATAAGGCTGGATACAAAAAGAAGCTTTATGTATGGGTGCCACACGAGTTAACGCAAAAAAACCTCATGGACCGAATTTCCATCTGCGAATCGCTGCTGAATCGCAACAAAAGCGACCCATTTCTGAAGCGGTTGGTGACTGGTGATGAAAAGTGGATCACTTACGACAACGTCACGCGAAAACGGTCGTGGTCGAAGCGCGGTGCGCCGGCGCAAACGGTGCCCAAGCCAGAATTGACGGCCAGGAAGGTTTTTCTGTGTGTTTGGTGGGATTGGCAGGAAATTATCTACAATGACCTGCTCCCCTACGGCCAAACCCTTAACTCGGAACTATACTGTCAACAATTGGACCGTCTGAAGGCAGCAATCGCCCAGCTTTGGCCAATAGGAGAGGCATTGTGTTCCACCAGGACAACGCCAGGCCACACACATCGATAGTGACTCGCCAGAAGCTCCGGGAGCTTGGTTGGGAGGTTCTTATGCATCCACCTTATAGTCCGGACCTGGCACCGAGTGATTACCATCTGTTCCTGTCCATGGCGAACACGTTTGCTGGTGAAAAATTCGCTTCAAGAGAGGCTTGTGAAAATCGACTGTCTCAATTTTTTGCCAATAGGGACAAGGGCTTCTATGAGAGAGGCATCATGATATTACCTTCCAAATGGCAACACGTTATCGAACAAAACGGTGCATATGTGACCTAAATCGGATCATTCTAACTATGGTAAGTCAAGCCTTCAATGTCATGCAAAAATAATGGATTACTTTTTACTACACCAGATATTAACAATATTTATTAATTTATTATGAGCCCCAGTTATTTTTTAGAAGGGATTTAAAAAGTTCTCAAATATTTGGTGGCCAATGAGGTCACCGAAAATTTTTTGATGTGACCATTTGTTATCCCTGGTGGCCTCATAATATATTATATTTGTTGACATTAAACGTAAATTACATGCAGAGAAGGCTCAACGGCTGTTCGAACTGTTCCTGCGAACAGAGCGCCACAATTTTGTGGACGCCAAACATTTCGGGTGTGAGTGTATCGGATGAGCTCGGAAAATTAAATTACTATTTATGAGGGCGCATAAAAAAATTGGAACAGAGCAGCGATTGACTTAGAGCCGGCTCTGATTACATGCATGTTACATAATAACACACCATCATATTGAAATGAGTCAAGAACTAGGATGAATTACCATGCAAATAAAAAAAGTGAATCAGCTCTCCCTTTTATACTTTTCGTATTTTTCAGGTATGGTTTTCAAACCAGAACCTCGAAATTAGAACAAAGAACTGGTGGCCAAAATTTGCCAAGGTGTGACTTCAGGTGACCAAATCGAAGGATTGGTGGCCGTGGCGCACCAAGTTTTCGTAATTTTTAAACACATGGTTGGAGAGTATGAATTTCGCTCGTTAATTACTGAAATACATATCAATAGATTATTTAAAGATGGGTACACCAGCTACTCTTTTACATTCAATCAGGCACGTATTGAGATGTTCGTTTCGGGAGTAGTTCAAGGTGTGTCTAGATGTGAACTATAGTCTATATATATATTGTGGACAGAATGGGATAACACACTTCGAAGCCGCCTCTGTTTCCAACTCAGACATGAAACAATTTGTACCATCATGCCAGGGTCGTTGCCGCAACACGGAAGAAATTCCTGCAATTCCGCCTTTGAAATAAATACAGCGACAGCAAAGGAGAAAGGAGAAGAGAGGTTAGCGTGAGTCCACGGAGTGGAGCTGGGAGAGATCGCCGCATTATTCGAATTAGGCAGGTCCTGCTGTCCGTGACCTGCCCGTCCAGCCAGGGAAGGCTTTGGGCGCCATAGAGCCAATCATTCTGGTCTTCGAATGAATTGGATTGGGCGCCACTTGGGAACTAGTGAGCTAGTTGGTTCTTGCTTGGTTGGAGCCTTGGAATTTGGGAACGTCGGAGCCAGCGACCCCTGTCTGTCTGGTAAGTGGAATTGTGATTAGAACGCTTGGTATGAAATTCATTGCCGCTGGTGGGACTCGCTCCGTCCATTTTCCCATGATTAGTGTTATGTCCTAGGGTAAATAAACCCACCTTTTATAAGACTTGAGTTTCTTATTCCGTTTGGTTCCTAGTGTCAATTCCCCCATTTTATGTATACCTTTCAGCTACGTCGTCCGAGAATATCCTACCAGGTGTTTGTCGCTTCAAGGCAAGGTTTCCTCAGGTTCACCAGACGAACGCTGGGAAGGATATTCACCTCCTCGATTCCGGTAAAGGAGGCTACAAAATATATATATTATGGATTAAAATTAATGGCGAATATCTTCTTCACCTACGGTTCGCTGATGATATAGTCCTGTTTGCTTCAAGTGCAGAAGAACGACAAACCAGAATGGAAGAACTGAGTAACGAGAGTTCGAAAGTCGGCCTTAAAATGAACTTAAGTAAAACAAAAGTAATGTACAACCAACATGCTGCAAAGAAGGAAGTGAAGATGAATGGAGAGACAATAGGCATAGTTGATGAGTATGTTTACCTAGGCCAGCTTAAAACATCGAATGCAAAGTTGACTGATGAAATAAATAGAAGATGTAAAATGGCGTGGAGTTCTTTTGGAAGACTACACTTTATTTTCAAAAGCAAACTTCCAATGTGTCTGAAGCGTAAAGTTTATAATCAATGTGTCTTACCTGTAATGAT
>JAGDQP010008497.1:0-23339 GCA_022664845.1 Lepisma saccharinum
GCGATGAGATAGGTCTACAGGTAAACATAGATAAAACAAAATACATGGTAACAAGCCGAAGCACAGGGAATGAAGGAATTAAAAACATAAGAATTAGGGATGAGGTCATAGAGAAAGTAAACAAATTTAAATACTTGGGAGCATACGTAACAAGCAAAAATGAGGTCACGGAAGAAATAAAAAGTCGCTTAGTATCGGGGAACGCATGTTTCTACTCAGTTCAAAAACTTCTAACATCGCGATTAATATCAAGGAAATTGAAATTAAAAATATACAGAACGGTTATTCTGCCGGTAATACTTTACGGTTGCGAAAGTTGGAGTACGACCCTAGCAGATGAACATAAATTACGTGTATTTGAAAATAAGGTTTTAAGAAAGATATATGGGCCGAAACGGGACGAGATGACTGGAGAGTGGAGGAGACTGCATAATGAAGAACTCCACGGACTGTACGATTCACCAGATGTTGTAAAAATAATGAAATCGAGACGACTAAGGTGGGCAGGGCATGTAGCTCGGATGGGGGAAAAACGAAGATTATATTCTATCCTGGTTGGAAGGCCCGATGGAAGGAGGCCATTGGGAAGACCGAGACGTCGTTGGGAGGACAATATTAGAAGAGATCTTCGAGAAGTAGGTGTTCGTGATGAAAACTGGCTTGATACTGCCCAGGATAGAATCCAGTGGCGAACGTTTGTTACTGCGGCGATGAACTTGCGAGTTCCGTAAGCCATAGAGTTAGTTAGTTAGTTCGTGCTATGGTAAATTACAAGGAGGATACAGTTAACGAAGAGGGGAGTCGATATTATTTTTATGGAAAAGAGTCCGGGATATTGACTCCGAAAGGAGCAGTGTTCTACAGGTTGCAGTTGCGACGTCTGCCATTAAAATAATGAAATTCGAATAAGTAGGCCTATAGTCGATGGCGATATTTGGGACTCAGATCACCAAATCACCTGATGTGAAGAGTATGATGTATACTAGTTTCCGAAGCCAGCAGGCAACATACAGGGAAATATGGTGAATGTATAGGGTAATTACGGAATAGATGGTCAATGCTTCTGCCGTATTTCTCGCAATAGTAGAATGGAACTTTGTAGGCGACAAGCCTTTGCTCCTTGTAATAGGTTTTTGAAATAGTGCTGAAGAATAGAGAAGCCTTGGTCAAATAACTTGGATGGCCATTTAAGGAGAAACTGAAAATATCGAGAAGGTTCCTGATTTGTTCTTCAGATCTACGCCTCCTCTCACGAAAATCCTAGATGCGCCCCTTTAGCAGAAACTACCTAGTGACGGACTATAGACCGCTTCTCGGAGGGGGCGAATTTTTATTTTTCCCTCGGAAGGGTGGACCCTTCCCCCTTTTAATCCGTCAGAATGAGATAACTGGTTTATGCACCATAGTTTAGATGTCCCTAGGTCAACAACTTGATTTATTCATATCTCTGCGTTTACGTTTGCTGTACCCAAAACAGTAAAACCAGTTAAATCTGAAATTATGTATTGCATGAGTTTGAGGACGTTTTAAGACCTTCCGTGTGACAGCTTTTACATTTTTTTTATGTGAATGTACTACTGAGTTGAAGGCATTACTCCCCGTCTCCCTCCTGTACAGACGACGCTGAACCCGGATGACCTAATAGCTAAAAACACTAGAAAAAATAATTGGAGAATAGAAATCGAAACGTAATAAGTATTCGTTGGGAGATTGTTCCTATTCCTACCTATTTATTACGCCTACGAAAATACTCTCAACGCCGACCATTGGAAAGGAGGAGGGGCTGGTACTGGCCTAGTCAGTGGATTCGTCTCGCGTGCTTACAAGTCTACGTTAAGAGACATCACCAGTAAGCTTTATCGTCATTTTTAATATTATAGTCTATCGTGTACTTTGCTATAAGGAGGAGTAACCATAAAACCCCTTCGCACACGGACAAACTGTACTTCAATATAATGAGTCTGTGTAGACTCGGGCGCTGGGGCACCGTTCACGATATTGCAGGCGAAATGGGAAACGAAAAATAAAGTAATAAATAAAATGAAAAAAAGGGGGGGGGGCTGCTATTGCGTTTAAACGAAATGTTAAGTCAATTCGTATTAAAGGAAATAAGTACTTGTAATTGTTAGAATAAGGAAGTTTTCTTTTATTTGTCTTATCTTCCGATGTCTAACTCCAATATTTTGCAGGATTTTTTATTACCTGTTCCTTTTAACTTAATTCAATATTCATGTTATTCATGTAGATTCGTTGTTATTTATTAATTTCTAAGGCAATGCTTGGCTTTTAACAATGGATACCTAGGAAATCACCGAATTTTCTTTGCGGGGGTGATTAAAGAGAAAGTAAGACACGTAAAATTTTCGCTAAGAGCAAGAAATAAAAAAATAACAAAGGAATATGAAGAGACAGACACGCGACAAGCAGGAACCGAGCACATCAAAGTTGGCGGTCACAGATGATGAAGGTTCAGCACCAAAACCCGAAGAAAAAAAACAAAAACAAAAAACGTTGCAGCAGCAAAACCCGAAAAAAAGAAAAGCAACGTTTGGAAAGGACTGAAAAACCTCTTCAAGCGGAAGACAGTGGTAAGTGAAGATTCCCGAAAGGAGAAAGAAAAGCCGAAGAAGCTTAATCGGGACAACAGGAAGCTCGAAAATCTTATAAAAAAGGAAAACAAGAAGACGTCATCAGCTCTAAATGATCAGAAGCTATGGACAATCCGAGAAGAAGAGTCGTTCACATCCCAAGCAGGTGAGGAAGTGATTGTAGAAGGAAGACCGAGGACTTCTAGAGAGAGAGAGAGAGAGTTACGCTTGACTGTATGTCAATATAGTAGTCGAAAGGACAGTATGCGGAGAAGGGCACGTCTGAGTAAATTTAAGCTTATCAGAGAATCAAGAGACGAGCCTCTGGAAAATGATGAAGATGATGATGGAAGGACTACTAATTTACGTAGTTCCACGTCACCTATATTATGTGTGGCGAGAGAAAGTGACTCCGGATATGACGTCATAAAGTATATTTTAATTGATCCGTTCCAAACGAATAGACAAAACGCAGTCAACTTTTACTTGGAGAAGATGGAAATAGCATCCAGGAACGGATTCCGAATCCTCTGTTTGGAACACACGGGAACTCAGGAACACCTACAAAAGGAACACATTCTGTGCATGTTCTTACGCTATGGCTCAATAGCGTGCAGTCACTTATCCCTGGTATCCTGTTTGTTCTTTACGAATGCCACGTTGTCAGCTACGTTCGCAGGGACAATCGTCTTCTTTGCTGGATGTTACAGTCGTTTCTGGTCAACTCTGGAACGGGATAAATATGAAATTATCAGGGATAGGCAACGCCTAGATGGAATGGAAAGGGCTGCAAACAGGGAGAATTTAATGGGACTGCAGAAGAAAGATAAAAGTAGTGAAACGACCACAAGAAATTCCCTGGCTTTTGTTGCAACGAGTGTTGTAGCGGTTTTCTGCGTGAAAAAACTGTTGCAGAATTCTTCTTGAGTCATCACAAGCGACCAACACGAGAATAGTGTAAGAACTCTCTGTCCCACGTTGATTGCCCTGTGAAGAAAGAAAGAAGTAATTATCTTGTAGAGGTTGGCAATAATTCCACTGTTACTGCTTTCCTTCAAAACACCATCAGACAAGGAACTTGTATGGTCCCCTTTAATAATAAAGGTAAAGACTTAACAACGGAAGACCAAAATGGGTGAGCAGTCACACCGTGAGGAAGATCTTAGTGACGTACCGAGAATATTCTCTGAAGAATAGCCAATGGCCGATGCGAAGCTAATTTCTTTGAAGAGCCTCTGAAATTGAAGAGAAAGCCAACATTAATTAAAGGATTTATAAAATATGAAGAAGCCAAAGCTAGTAGAATGCACGTTGTGACAGTAAGAGAATAGTTTTATCTGAACTATATACAATACACGCTTATTCCAATCCTCGAGTAATGGTTTATTTTTTCTTTGAGCACTAATCGATTACTCCCATGAAGTAAATAAAGTAAGCCAGTATATGATTTGACTGTGCGTGAAGTTGATGATCCTGTGAAACAAGAAGACCGAGACATATTTCTAAACTGCAACTACCTCAACACTGTCTTCATGTTTAATGCCTTGAGTTCTTGTCGATTGAATGTATCTGCTGAGTTCCCATCAAGCCATCTTGTCGTATGCTTTAGTTGTGTGACTAACGGAGCTTGGTCAAGAAACCCACTCCGCTTGGAATCTGTTTTCGCCACTAAGTTTCTCTCTCTTTTTCCAAAGGCCGTTATGCCATCGATCAATATGACGTCATATTCAAGAAAATAGCATCACCTTCTGTGGAGCATCATAGAAATTGGTGATGGAACAGATACAGTTGTTCTGTTCCCATGGAAGCCTTACAATATTTGTTGATTTAACCTGTGGACACGCCTTCGTAGCCAATACTTGATTTAATGTGTAGACACGCCAAGTCAAGCGAGAAAAGGATTATTAAAAGTTTCTTGTTATTTATGTTCAACGCAAACCTGAGAATCTCCATCCGCAAAGTTTCTATAATTCGTGCTGCAAACCGCCATCAAACAATTCTACCGGCAACCATCCATCAATGCTGAAGACATCCGAACACCGTGATGTACCTTCTACCACCCACTGTTTTATTTTTTTCTTTATTAATTACCTTTGGAAACAATGAAATAAATTGAGAAACGTGTTTTTGTTTACGCAGTCGACTTTAAGAGAAAGCCTAAATTTCCAAGAGAACTTCTATGCCTCAATGTTTCTTCCTGTGGCAGAACTTACAGTTGTTTTTGACAAAAATCTTTCATTTGTAGTAATGAAAAAAGTTAAAATTATGTTTACAAAAAGTGGCAGAATTCTACGTTCTACATGAAAAGGATTCATTCACATATTACAACTGTAGCTACTAGGTGACTTTCGAAACGATGGCAAATTCATTGTAAAATATTAATCGTTTTGTTTTTAAGAATTAAAACTACAGTTTTATTTGAACCCAATGAAGTATACAAAGTTCAGTTTATAAGCAATTATTTATATATAGATTTATATTTTGAATAGAATTGAACATGTCAGTTGAAAAGGGGAAGCATTCCAATCTCCACAGTAACGGAGTTAGATATGAAATGCAAGGAAAAAGAGATACATTCCAGCGCTGTAGAAACAAGAATCCTTACGATCATAAAAACACGATAATACGAAGACACTTTCTGAAGTAGATGCAGGGATATCGGCTGAAATTCAAAACTGGGAAAGCTTATTGATCCTGTTTGAGAGCTATGAAACCTGTTGATATTTCACAAGCGAGCCTCCTCACAGGAAAATCATAATAATGTGTATACTTTACTGCTTGGGTCGATGACATGTTGCGTTTTTGGTCTTTGTATTGCATATAATGAATATAACTTATTTTCGGGAAATCTGTACAATTTTGAAAATTTTGTTAAACGTTGAAAAATATAAGAGGAAGAAAAGGGGAGGAAATATTTATAAATACGACAAAAAAGATATTTTTTAGAACTCCGGCATTCCAGTTGCTAATCCAACAGGAAAAATCAGTGTTAGTTTATCACAGTAAGAAAATATCAAGGCTAGTCGATATTTGATATAGACCAGCGTGCAGCGAGTTTGTATCTGGCTTTGAACCCCACTGCAGACAACATAATCTTTTTTTCCGCCACAAGTTTCATGTTAGTCTGCCAACGTTTATAATAAAAGTATTGTAGCAAGATTTGCGCGCAAAACTTGTAGCAAATATGTGACGTGTCAACTTGCAAGTTTGTTGCAAGATTGTAGCAAGTTTACAGCCTTGCAAGTCACGTACCGTAACGAACATATTTCCTAAATATAAAGTTGTATGAGTGATCTAAACTATAGCGGATTTGCAGTAGGAAAGTATACAAAGAGTTAATTAGGTTCGATCAGGTTAGCTCTTCCATTATGTTACGTTAGTCAAACATCTACACACTGAAAGGAGCGTGATGATTTGCATAACAAACATGTACATTATTCTTTCTTAAGTAATCACATATTTCTCTATCAAAACAGAGTTGAACGAAGAACCTTCAATACATAAGTAAGTTTATGTATACGGTATTTCTAGTTTCCGAAGCCAGCAGGCAACATACGGGGAAATATGGTGAGTGTATAGGGTAATTACGGAATAGATGGCCAATGCTTCTACCGTATTTCTCGCAGTAGTAGAATGGAACTTTGTAGGCGACAAGCCTTTACTCCTTGTAATAGGTTTTTGAACACCTCCGTTTCATTTATATTCGGCTACTGCAGCGAGAAATATAATCTTTGGTCAAATAATTTGCATGGTCATTTAAGGAGAAACTGAAAATATCGAGAAGGTTCCTGATGTGTTGTTCAGATCTACTACACCTCCTCTCACGAAAATCCTAGATGCGCCCCTGATTGGTCCTTAGCTGAAACTACCTAGTGACGAACTATAGACCGCTTCTCGGAGGGGCGGATTTTTATTTTTCCCTCGGAGGGGAGGATCCTTTTAATCCGTTAGAATGAGATAACTGGTTTATGCAACATAGTTTAGACTAGGTCAACAACTTGATTTATTCATATCTCTGCGTTTACGTTTGCTGTACCCAAAACAGTAAAACCAGTTAAATCTGAAATTATGTATTGCATGAGTTTATTTGAGGACGTTTTAAGACCTTCCGAGTGACAGCAGCTAAATTTTTTTCCCCCACATCACTTGTCAAATTAGACGATATGTGCAAATGTTTTAAGTAAGTGCAGAAACATCAGCATAAAATTCTGCCATAGAGAAATGTTTCGCACGTGTAGTGCTGACCTTTCCCTGTCTTTGAAAATTCACACTTGAGTTGGATCAGTTAAAAAAAGGAAGGGAAAAATATTGCTTCTTAAGATCTGGATTTACGCCAAGGTCAGACAAAATGTTGTCCGAAAATACTTTTTATTTTTCGCGGTTTTCTCCAGTTATGTCATAAGCTTCCTATTTAGAGTTACTGAAATGAAGTTTCTTTGATCTGCCTAGAGTCATAGATAAATTCTGTTTGCCAGACTTTTTCAAATATTCTTTTCGTCTTGTGGTTCCATTTTTAGATGTGTACTGTATCTATTATTAGTAATGAAATTAGTAAAAGTGTTGAAGTTTTTGGATACTTATGTATTTTTATGTTCTTGAATATTTTCGACTTAAATGTATTTACATACATCAACAGGCTATACAAACAAGATGGGCTCTTTACTGCTTAATAAAGCGTACGGGGCCTCATAATTTAATTGAAGCATTGGTCTCTATTCGCAGCTTACGTTTGACGTGCATACTTATCTAGGTACTCTGCAATTATAGGCATCTACGATCAGCTTACACACTTTAGTAAACGTTGTCTGCTTAACGCGCCTGCTTTGAATTGTCCCGCTTGTCGCTTTATAATCACAAGGTTCTGGGTTCGAGTCCCGGTGGGAACACAGTGGTTTGGAATACATTTTGTTAGATTGTAGGTCATATACTTAGGACGTCATTTTCATGTGATAGAAGGCAGTGGCAAACCATCATCAGTTTACCTTAATCGGAAACCTTTGATAGTCCCTACTTAATGGAAAATGTAGTCGTTTTCGATTAATACACGACTGGGAAGTAAGTGTTGCTCATCAGGGACGGAGAAACTCTTATGACTCTGCGCAAACACGGCCACTTTTTGTGTCGGTGGCGCGCAGGCAAATACCGAGATGGTACATTCATTCACAGAAACTGGTCGATAGGTGATTTTCTGAGTTCGGATACTTTCGCAATGAAGAACCAGCATTGTACGCAGTGTTAAAACAATCAACGTGCTCTGACGTGAATAGATTGGTTCAGTGTTGCCAACTTGTGCAAATTTCGGACTTTTTTCTTCACCCATTTTCTATAAATCTTGAGTTTACCAACGATAAAGCCCTAACCGCTGTGTTTCCTTACCCTTAACACCCATCCAAAAAGTGTTTGCCTAGGGACGTCATTCTTTGACATATGACGGGATTAGACCACAGCTGCACATCTAAGAAAACAGTCTGCTGAGTAAACAGAAAGCTGCGGCCTCAGTCACTGTTCTGTTTCCCTGTGGTAAATTAATGTTCGGACTGTTGCTTCGAATCATGCGCTAAACTGAATTGAGGATTTTCATGTTGTTTTCCTTCTTAGAAAATCAATTAGGTTGATAAGTAGCCTGAAGTCTTAGGAATGTTGCACTTCTGTATGAGTTTCGTTGGATCATTCATTATTTGATGAATCAATATTTGTTCAACGGGACATTCTTGAGATTAGTTGGCTGGTGAATGAAAATTCAGATATGACTGGTAAATCCTACGGAGGCGTGAATGAGGACAGATGAAATAATAACGCTCCAGAACAATGACAATTACTTCCGCATTGCGGCTGCTTTGCAATTTTGCTTCGCACAGTCTCCAGTTTTGTATTGGGTTTATTGGGTTGTTTTCAAACGGAAATATAGAGAATCTTGTTACTGAATCAAATAAAAGTGCAGTTTTCGTTTTGTGCTGTCTAATTAGTACTATCTCAGTTTACTTGTTTTGCATGTGTTCAAGAGTCGTTCAAGACTGACCGAGATTTTTATTTCTCTAAGTCGTGAACGGCTTTACGCACCGCTGCCATTGTTGTGGGTTTTCCCTGGTTCTTTTGGCATAGAATGAAATGAACTGTTGTTGTAACTTCTGTAGGACATGTCTGGAATTTCTTCCCTCCCACTGGCACTTAAGGAGTAGAAACAACCCCAAGAGTCATAAATGGGGCTAAGTATGGGCTGTACGGAGTTGTAACAGTTAAACGAACAGAATACAAACGGGTATTGTCATGAAGCACCGTGTCATGTCCCAACAACATCACATCTTTCTTTTTGCGAATGGAAGTATCGAAACAGTTACATAAATTTATACACTATAGAAATACTTATTTTGTCTTACATCTTGATTTCTGATATCCGTCTAATTTTCGTCCCAGTGTATGCGTACAAGAAGTGTGGGATTTTTCTTTCTTTCGTAAATGTGAATTTCAAAATTCGAGTGCATTTTACGCACTTAATTTCAGTAACTCTGCTTATACACATTTTGTTAACAATAGGTCCCCATATACTCCTCATTCTTTTGTTTTCACATCAAACTTCAATAATATACAAAGTACAGTCAAAAGGTTCCGATCTTGGCTGACTTGAGGGATGCTGTCCGCCGCAAACGCTGTGCATTGTGAAGTGCAAATACGTGGATTCTCCATCACGATAATGCTCTTGCGCATCGTTCAATGCTGATGACTATCACAACACAATGTCACTGTTTCTACAACAGCCATATTCTCCCTATTTGGCTTCAGACTGTTATTACATCTTCCCCATGCATGAAGAATCTGTTGAAGTGCTTGAGGCTTCGTGATGACAGTGCTTCAGGTCGTCACCAAAATTGCCTGAAGGATCTCTTCCAACGGTGGTATTGTCGTTGGCAGAAGTGTTTCAACATTAGAAGGGAGATACTGGCATGCAGCGGAATCTCCAGTAACCAGCTATGTCCGAGCTGTAACCATTTTTTTTGGAATGTATTTACTGTACTCCGTATAGCCAGAAAAATGACAGATTTACTACGGTCTTCGTTTCTCAGTTGGTTATAAACTAATAAGCTGTTACTTAGAGAACCTGATTCTATTCCCCTACTACAATTTTTTCTAACCTTTTTGCTAGACTACCAAAAAGACTGCTTTTGTATACACGGAGGAGTGTACAAAAATATTCGAGCAGTGATAGGTAATTATTAGAATTTTATTGCACTTTTTTTTTTACAGTGTAGTACCGTGACAAGAGCCAAATGTGGCAGTTTTTCAGTGGCGAAGAATAGTAGTAATGAAATGTTGGTTTAGTCTGCGTACTTGCGCTCTACTTCGGATTGAAAACAGACCGTCCTTGTGAACTAATTATCCGGATAAATTTGTATCGATTCATCAAACGATTCATAATTCGGATATTCTAAATTTTCCGGTTAATCAAACAATTATTCGCATAATGAATTATTAAATATTTTTCGTTTTTGGATATCCGTTGTTCGATTAATCGGATTCGAATGATAATTCGTTAATTTCGATAACCCAATTCTTGTACCTTGTGTTAATAATATATTTCAGTCTGAGAGACTTGTTCGATTAGGACGTGAGTCGATACTTATCTTTGATCTTATTTAGAGGCATTATAGTACAGAGGCACCGCGCTCGCCTTCTGTGCGAGGGGTCCCGGGTTCGATCACCGGTTGGAGTTCCATTTCATAGGAACGTTTCAATGGCCCATACCCGAATTGGTGGTTTGGGTCGCTGTCAGGAAGGGCATCCGGCCGTAAAACATTGCGAAAACCAAAATCTGTGGAATACGCTCAGCACATCTCTCACATGAGAAAACCAACTGAGACAAACACACAAGTACAGAGGCTCTAGCTTATTCCTGAATCCTGATAGTATTTTCGAAGAAGAGGCTGATTTACCGTTTGTCTGGTTATTGACGTGCCTTCCTTGAACTTGTCAAGAACGAGTGTGATCTCAGGGAGACTGAAAGGTTAGCGCCCTCGCTTTCGGTGTTGGATACTAATAGTTAGAAATAACATTGTGGTTAGCAGTGTTTCTTCCAGAAGATTTCATTTGGGGGGGGGGGGGGGCGGGGGGGCTAACGAAAACTATTAATAATGTACAGATGCTTATCAGAATAATGGAAACACCTGAACGAAAGTGCAACTTACCAGATTAATATGGTGTCGGGCCACCTTTCGCCTTCAGAACAGCCTTGATGCGACGTGGAATAGAGGCATAGAGGTCGTGAATGGTAGCAAGTGGAATATTACACCATTCCTCATGCAGGGCATCGGCCAGTTCTGTGAGAGAGGATGGAGGTGGAAATCGTCGCCGGAGTCGTGTTTCCAAGATGGACCACAGATGTTCAATTATGTTGAGATCTGGGGATTGGGCGGGCCAGGGGAGGTGTTGAACTTCATCCCGATGTTCCTCAAACCACGCTGCAACAACTCCAGCTGTGTGGATGGGTGCATTATCATCCTGGAATATGGCGTCATTGTCCGGGAACAACATCCGGACCATAGGATGCAAGTGGTCTCCTAAAATTGCGACATAATCGTTGGCAGTGATGCGTCCGCGAAGTGTGACCACAGGACCCAATGAAAACCATGATATTGCGGCCCACAGCATCACCGTGCCGCCGCCATGTTTCACAGTTGGGCGGAGACACTGCAGATCATACGCTTCTTTGGGCGTTCTCCACACATAAACACGGCCGGTGGTTTGGAATAGGGTGAATGGTGACTCATCCGACCATACCACACGTTTCCAGTCGTCAACGGTCCAAGTTGCATGGTCGCGGCACCATTTGCGGCGTGCTAAAGCGTTCTGGTCCCTGATGAGAGGTTTGGCCCGTGCAACACGACCCCGTAAGTTCATGTCATGTAATTCGCGGCGGACTGTGGTTGTCGAAACAGGTTGGGGGAGGTGCTGATTGAGTTCCTCCGTCACTTGCGCCGCAGTGGCACGACGGTTCCGCGTGACAATGCGCTTTAATACCCGGCGTGCCCTGTCACTGATGCTTTTCTTCCGCCCACTGTTCCGCTTCCCCGATGTGGTTTTCCCGTGTGTTGTGTAGGCCGTCATCACCTTCGACACTGTTCCTGGCAACACACCTAACACACTAGCCACTGCCGTCACACTCACTCCACATAACCGCGCACCAACAATTTGCCCTCTTTGAAACTCTGAGAGGTCTCCCATTTTACACTACCTCCGTCTGCTGCAGCCACTGCACACTCCTGTTCCACGACGCCTGACGTAGTATGGAGACCGACCTAACACACCACCACCAGCAGTCCGGCGCTGCGGTCGCCACGACACCACTGCCAACCCATACATCTGACGTGTTGCCAACTACAGGTGTTTCCATTATTCTGATAAGCATCTGTATATCGACTCCAATGTACTAAAATATAAAATAACAATAATTTTATATGAAAGATATTGCCGAACATTAGTGGCAAGTGTCACCAGCCTTCGTTAAGATTTTAACGAATCGTTAGTTAACCAACGTAACGAATTATAGAGCGCTTAAGGTTACTTAACGATTCATTAAAGTTTTTTTTTGAATATTGGTGAAACCTGCCATAAGTGTGCCAACAGGAAAGACACGTGATGTATAAGCTAAATATTTGAGCAGATCTTTGTTTACTTCACATGTTTGTATGTGAGAGGCACTTTGTATAGTTGTGTTCACATGACTGAGCCTTGAGCTCTGGAACTTCATACATTTTTTTCGTACTTATATCATCAAGAACATTTGTATTCACCTTAAGAATTCATTTGCTATATAACGCAGTGTGTTTTCACAGTTATGTAAATGAGAGATATACTCGTAACTAACTCATCCTGTGGGTGTTCTGCGGAAGTCTAGTTTGAATTTGGAATATCGTGCGTGTAAAAATAGCAGGTGCGACGATATGCTTTCTGACTATGAGACGCGGGAAAGGATTGGTGCACGTTCTCTCTCTTTGTTTAATATTGTTATCAAAAATATTTCTTCGAAATAGTTTAGGTTAGCGGTCAAACTTGGCTGTGTTTACAGTAAAACATGTTTTATATTTTCTGTAAGGTGGATTATCAGTAGGTTTTATTTACCACAAAACTATTTCACAAACTGTCTCAGAGCTTCTTTAGAACTTCAGTTATGAACATGTTTGGCTTTCGATCATTTTCTCCCACATAAATTAAGGGTCGTATACACTATACAGACAATGGTTTGGACTAGTGGTAGTAATATTATTCGAAGCTCGAATATAGAAATAATATACGGTTGAAAATTTCGATTATCGAACTTTGAAATTCGAATCATATACATTGGTTTCTGGTATTTAAGTATTCAAAACATTGTTGCACCAGTTTGGACAGTATGGAATTTAAAAAAAAAGAAAGAAAGAAAAGTTAATAATGTGAAGTTTTCATAATTGCATGAATTGCCGTTAACACAAACAAGCAGGTGAGCTTATAAGGACCGGACCTACAGCTTTTGATCAAGTGGGCTCCGTTCAATGAACGTTGGCGAGAATTGAACCCGAGATCATGTGCACAGAAAGCGAACACACTAACTTCTCGGTCACCCCGAGGTCTCAATACCGGTGGAGTTTTAGATTTTATTATTGATATACCGAAGAGACTATAGACTGAAATTTATTTTCAGTTTATTGATTCCAATAAGAGTCGAAATAATATGCATGCGTATTAAGCAGGGTTAGAACAATTGAAATTCAGGTAGTAAAATTGACGAAAGTGAATCTTCTTTATTTATTTCTTTTTATCTTGAAGTAGTTGCCTGAGGACAGTTTTGAGCCTGAGCACATCTGCATGTTGCCATGGTATAGTTCGTTTCTTCAACTTGTGAGGACCGGAGATCTCCAAAGAGAATGTAGGCCTAATTCTACATTTCAGCGGTTTTTTTCTTTTTCTCTTGTTTTAAGATAACCTAGTTTCTTTGTAATTAACAACTGCATTGCCAAATGTTATATCTTCGTCGAAGAGGAAAAAATACATGTAAAGATTTTTGAAGGGGTGAAGGGTCTGCATATACCATATATTGGAACGATTAATTATTAATTTTCCAGAGGAAAACAGACACACTTGTCAAAATAGAAACATGTCATCATCAATACGAAGGAAAGGAAGGAATATAAATGTCAGCTTTGTTATTACCAAGTCTCCATGATTTGAAAGAATGAACCAGGCTTCTTGTGGTGTCCAGATGAGGGAGCAGCAAAGTTTTTTTTTTTTTTTGCGGGGAGAGATACATGAGGAAAGGATTTGTGTCACATTAAAGGCGGGTTGTTAGAGAGCTGCACGAGCCGGGCTAGACCCGAGGCCCGCAGCCCTGCCCGGCCCTCGGGCCGGGCTTGGGCGGGCCAGCTCCGCTATTTCTTTGGGCCGGGCTTGCTTTTTCGTCATGTCGGGCTGGGCTCGGGCCGATTAATTGCACTTCTTTAAAGCAATTCAATAATTATGGACTTTCTTTAAACGATAATTGGAATAAAGCCAAAAGTTCAAGTCTGTGTGCACGCCACGTGGAGTGAAAGATATTACAAACAATGCAATATTTACAGCTGCTGTTGCTTAGCGGCTCCGCTTTTGCTATAGAGGATTAGTTGTTCACAGGGGCGTTGACCCCAGTCGGCAGTCATACGAGTGACTGTATGCCCTTCCCTCATTAAATAACAAAAGAAAGAATGCGTATTGAAGCTTTCTCTGCTGATAGTCCGTGTCAATACCAGAATATGGTCAATCCAACCACTAGATCCCAGGGGCTGAACAGTCAGAGTTGTCGTCTTGATATAAAAGTGGAAGGAAACCGCACTTCGTTCTTCTCTCCACTTCAGCGACCCGCAGGAAGAAATGGTGGATGAAGTCAGGGTTGCAGTCTAATACGGTGTTAAATACCATGCAAATGTAGGTCTTGCGGGTGGGGTCAAATTTCTGATAATTTGTTTTGTAAATAAAAGCCATACTTTGACTTGCCGGATTTAAGAAACCTACGACTACAAGTAATCCTACTGTTGAGAGCGAAAGGATTATTTTGATCCTTTGTGTTAGAAATAAATTGAAACGGCAATCCTGTAGAATGAAATTAAAATGACTAGCAAATCTAAGTGCATCACATTGTTCAAACACTCACATAGGCTTGTATGCATTATATTATTATTATTATATATACCAGATACAAATATATTGGGGCTCGAGCCAAAACTTCCAAAAATTTTAAAAACTTATCGGACCGGGCCGGGCTCGGGCCAAGAATTTTTAAAACTTATCGTGCCGGGCCGGGCTCGGGCCAAAAACTTGTAAAGCTTTCCGGGCCCGGGCTGGGCTGGGCCGGGCCTAGGTACATTCGGGCAGGATTGAGCTCGGGCCGAAAAATTCGGCCCGTGCAGGTCTCTAGGTTGATGTACTTAAGCAGTATAGTACACAAGACTTCATAGCTGTCTGTATTCGCGAATGTAAAGTTAATACGAATATATGAGTATGCCACGACCAATTGACTAAAGACATATACATTACAAGACATTAATAATATGATCCATTCCATTCAGTAACATTCGTTCCTCTTTCGTGGGATTAAGGCTAGTCGTCAAGAAATTCATAGCCCTGAGCCGCTTGAGCGATTTTCAGGATCATTATATTCATTACTCATTTGCTATCTTAGTACCAGTAGAGCTTCAAACCGTATGTTTGACAGGTTCTTCGGGGTCACTATGGTAACGATACTGAAGTTAGAGTAATAGCCTTACTAGTCCATTAGTGCCCTTATTTCTCCTTCGTTTTGAAAGCGTCTTCTCTCAAGTACTCTCTTCAGAGCAACTGAACGCCTCTTGAGATCTTGTCTCTCTAAATGGGTTGTCGGTCTTGTTTCCAAAGATTTCAATCATATAGAAACTGATGTTCATAGTGAACCTTTTCTTCTTTTGGGGGAAGTGAGGGGGGGGGGGATTATACCAGCATCATCTCCATATAAAATGATAGCGCCATCGCAATTCCAAACTGTCGCCATATCTTTGAACGCTGACCTTTGCACCTTGAATTTTTCTTTTGGAAGTCTGTTCCATTGTTTAATACATTGCACAAATGCTTGGATTCCGAAACATACGTTGCGTCCACGTCTCATTTACATTAAGTATACGGGACCAGATCTCGTTTATATTGTCCTTGCAGAGTGAGGGAGGAGATACGTGAAATTTTGATTCATTGTCCAGAATCGTTGAATATGATGCTGCTACTTATGTAATTTCTTCAATACTGTTGCGCTCAGGATAGGATACCTATGTAGCCTTCATAATGACAGGTGTACTGTTCACAGCAGTCGCCCGGTGTAATTGACGAATACGAGCTCAGGATTTATCAATCATTATCCCTTGTCGTCTGATAGTCGCTGGTTTGTTCTGTGGTGAGATAAAAAAGAGACCACAGAGAATCCCATTTAATGAACTTTCCCTTTTTATAATATAGAGAAAAGGCTAAAAGAGAATGTAGATAATGAATGAAGAACAACGTTAATAAAGGATTGTTTTATTGAACAATGTACAGAATGGTTGTTAAGACCCACTGGAAATTGAACCAAAGTTGCGTGCTTACCAACGTTTCTTTACGACTAAAGTACTAGCGCTATGCCCAGTATGTAGTGTGTTCCTCAGCTTTTATCTCAGCTCTGCTTGAGCTGACAGATCAGTGTGCAGTTGAAATGTGAGATATACACTACATTTACAGTCTTGCTCAGGAACTTAATGGCAGAAGAAATAGGGACAAACGGGAAATTTTGGTTTCGTTCTACGTTGATGTATATTTTTTTAAAAAAGAACATCGAATCATTGTATTGCTGTATGTTGTGATGAAGTTTAATCTGTTGTTAAACAAAATCTTTGCTGTAAGGATTCAACTGAAGACTTGCAGTTGCAAGATTCCATTAAAATTGAGTGAGCTTTATGGAGTGTAATTGCATAAATATTTTCCCCTGGAATTTCTGCAACCACAATTAGAGTAGTGGTGGTTTGGTTGCGTGTTCGTAAGGGGAAACCCATTGTCTTCGTGACGCTTTGCCGACTGTTCCCGACTGCTGTTTAGAAGCTGTTGTGTATAAGTGATTGTCTTCTCGGTAGACGTTTGTTCTAGTTAATAATTGGAAATTATATTCCTAAATTAATTGGAATAGGAAATAAAATTTCCTACATCTTAATATTGGTAACAATTGGGTTTTCCTGTAGGAATATGTTCTGAATAGGAATATGAACTTCTGAAAGTTTTGATTAAACATCAATCAAAACAAATAACTTGAATTAGATGTTTAAGAAACGTATAAAAAATATATATAATTATATGGCTCTGTGACCGTCTCAAAAAATTAAATTGACTTTCTATTTAACAATCATCAGGTACGGTAAGCAAAAGGGAAAATAAACGATTATTATTCTGAAAAACATGCTTTCTTTAATCGTAGGTAATTAAAAAGGAGAAAAAAATATTTACAAGAGAAAAGCATGGAGAGCACTGTTATGATGAAAATTGAAGAATATATGAAGTGAGGATATGACAGCGTTTCGTATGCTTTTCTCTTGAAAACAGAATTATTTTGGTACTTTTTAGTTCGATTAAAGTGTCCCTGGTGGATGATTGGATAAATTCGTCGCCTTATAATCAAGAGGGCCCAGGTTCGATTTCAGGTAGGAACACAAGTGATTTGGATCCCACATTAAACCGCAAGTCCCGTCCTTAGGATATCATCATCATTTGGAAGGACAATGACAAGCCACATTGGGTTCACCTTGCCTTAGAATCTTTGGGTCCAAGACTTTCCTTTAAGTAGACACTAGACATTTGTCTTTTGTAGAAATAAAGAAATATTTAAAACCACACTATCTACATAAATAGCTTAATGCACACTGCGATTAAAATTCTATCAAGTTAGTTCATTTGTAACCATTGAAACTACACACGCCTGCACTAAATTATTATTTCTTTTTCTTTTTTTTCATATGCCATACTGCTGCGTTCCTTTCTGCAAAAGTGAAAGGGGCAAAACAAAGGGCGTAAGTTCTCATGAATCTCCTGTGGATCCAGAACTGAAAAGAAAGTGGCTGAAGGTGATATCTAGGGACAATTTCCAACCTATTGTAAAGTCCAACTCTTCTGTTGTTTGTAGTGAACATTTCAAACAAGATGATTATAAAGTTGGGCTAAAATAGAAGAAGCTTAAGCCAGGCAGTGTAACCTCCCAGTTTCCAGGCTACCTACCCTTCGTACAAAATTCCAGTTAACAAAAAAAGACGTGAGGTAATAAAATGTGAGGAACCATCGAGCCGACAAGCAAAACGCAAATGTGTTACTAACCTTTCATCAGGTAAAACTACTTCAGATGTAGTTTTTTCAAATTCAGACATACCCGAAACGTGATCTGTTGAAGTTCAAACAGATCAAGAACTACTACTGAAGATTAAACACCTAGAAATGGAAATCAAAGCTTATAAAACGAAGATCTGGCGGTTAACAGAAAAAGTTAAGGCAAATGAAAGGAATGTCAACCAGCTGACACAGGAACTTAACATGTATAAGAACAACGAATATCATCAGTTATTGTAAAACATCCTTTCGCGTGAAGACAAGGACGAAAAGTGTTTGTTCTTACTCGAGCAAGTTCGAAAAAATTGTAGAAAATCCCCCAGATGGAGTGAAGCAACTATGAAACAGTATATAATATAGCAGTACTGCTCACCGAAAGCCTATAATTATGCAAGGGATTTTATTTTGAAATTACCGTGCTCACGTACTCTGTCGTTTTGTAGGCGGTGTGTCTCTTGAGACAGGTGTTACACCTTTAATTACAACGAGGCTAAGAGCAGAAGCCGAAAGCTTAAAAAAGGCGGAATTATTGTGCAGCTTGATCGTCGACGAAATGTCAATAAAGCAACAACTACAATATGACGTGCAACTAGGTAGATACGTTGTTCGGAGAACAGAATTCATCAATTCATATTTAAAAACTGACGTGTGAAAGTGTTAACAGAAAATGAAACCACAAAAGCGAAGAAGGTGCCAGTACTTGGCAACAGACTACTGTGCTTTATGATCTGTGGTATTTCAACTAAAGTTAAACTTCCAGTAGCCTATTTTTTTTACCAAAAACTTTCCGGAGCTCAACTCCATATGTTAAGGTTGTCGGTCATCCATGAAGTAGAACAGTGTGGGTTTTTCGTATTACGATTGGTTTCAGACAATCATAAAACCAACGTACTGATGATGAAGAAACTGTCACAAAGGAAACAAGTTCTAAGCCGCATACAATATCCAGAAAATCCAAGTCGACCACTATTTCTAGCATTTGATCAGTACCATATTTTGAAGAACATCAGATCCCTTTTCCTTGAACGAATAATGTTTGATGGAGAAGACATAATAACTGGCCTTTACGTAAAAAAATATGAACTGCAGGCTACTGAAACCATCAAACCTGTTCATTTTCTCTCTAGAAAGCATGTTCTCCCTCCAAATATAGAAAAAATTAACGTAAAGCGTGCAAAGGAAGTGTTCTCAACAGACGTTATAACAGCGTTGAAGTTGCTAAAAGAAAATTCAGATTTCGATACCAAAGGGCATCAGTTTTCTTCAGCTGGGTCTACAATAAAATTCATGGAGTATATTTTGAAGTGGTTCACTCTTCATGATATTTCCGGTACCAGTGACTATATTGAAACAATAAACCAAGACAAAATGCAGTTTTTCTCAATGGATGATGAACGATTGAACTGGCTACAAAGCGATTTCCTGAATTATCTTGAGCTTGTCAAGAATGAGAGCATCAAACCAGAAAAAGAGTTTCTAAGTAATGAAACTTATGAAGCCATTAAACTTACAATGAACTCAACTGTTGACTGTACTCGTTATTTACTACAACACGGATTTCACTTTGTTCTTACTCGAAGTTTCAATAGTGACCCTTTAGAATTATTTTTCAGTGGCATTCGCCAAACAGCTGCAAATGATATGCTCGACTGCCGAAGTGTTACATTTTCTATGAATGAAATACTGAAAACAGGAATTTTGTCACCTCCATCGACATCAAGTGTTGACATACACGAAAGACAACTTCAGTTAGGAGCAACAGCTATGAACGTAGGAGAGGAAACAACGTCTGAGATAAATGCAGAAATGATGAAGTTGCCAACAAATGTGATGAATATTCTTCAAAAACTGCAAATCGATGAATTTCCCAATCGATGTAACATTAAACTTTCTTCGCTGGGGTATTTAGGTGGATATGTGGTAAAGAAAATGATAGCAAACATATCCTGCACTGAATGTAGGGACCTAATTTCTACAGATTCATTCAGCTCAGCGCTCTTGGACCTAATTTATAAGCGTGACTATGATAATACTATGCATTATCCGACACTCAAATTTGTAAATATTTTAATATAATTGGAGAGTTTTTCGAAGAATGTGTGGTGTATTTATCGAGGTCTGGCATTAGAGGGCAATTAGAGCGCTACATCAAGCCAGAACTGGAAAAAGCAACTTGTCTGCAGTGTTCCTTGGATTCTTCTCATTCTAAAACTACTTCGAGTTTGATTTGTAAATTTTTCTTACCCATTCTTCTTAAGCGAAGGGCCTCAGCCATTACGGAATATTTTGAAAAACCCAAGTATTTAAATTCTAAACCTCTCAGTCGAAAGTTACTGCGTTTGTAAGAGCTAGCAGCGTTGTAATTTTTGAAGAGAGAGAGAAAATAACGTTTACCGACATCTCCATCTAACCTCTTCTAGTACCAGCAACTAACCCCTCGGCTGACCCTATGGGGTAAAAAGAGGGCATGGGCAGGGCCATGTGGGGTGATTCCACTGGCGCTAAACCATGTTGGCCATGCTATTGCTGGTACTTGTCAGTGGTGGATTTACGAGAGGGGAGCTTTGGAGCTGAAATCCTCCCCAAAATTCTGGGATTTCTAAAAAAATCGAAATAAATGTTACTCATTCTATTGTCATAAACTTCATTGCCCCGCAAAAATCCGCGTTTTTATTAACTAAGTATTTCTAAGAGAAGTCGATTCTAAAATATTTTTCTAAATTCGCCACTGGTACTAGTTATTCATCACAGACTGAGTCAACTTCCGGGACCTAGGAGAATTTTAAAACACTGGGAATCGAACCCCAGCTGCTGTATTGGCACGAGAGAGAGAGAATGGGAAGAATTTGTTCTTTTTGGTGCCCTTCTAACCATGCGCCTGGGGCACGTACCCCCTTTCCCCCTCCCGTAATTGCGGCTCTGGAAAAAAGGCAACAAGATGGTATTTTAGGTACTTGGTCTATCACATTATTTAATACCAATAAAATACTCAGAAACACAATAGGTCTACGGAAAAGCTCTATTTCTCGCTGAAAATGTACACTGTTTGTTAGTGTTTAGTCATGTACAACGTGTATATTCGTTTCAGATTGCAATACTCGAACACATAGGAACACAAATACACAGAGTTTATACGTAAATAACTTAATTCAACAGTCGAAGAGCATTTCTTATTCAGGTGTCGAAATAAAAGTATCTTTTTCATGGCTTTATAAATACAGACGGCAAGTAGCGCCACAGCGGGGAAACATTGAACTAGCACCAATAACAAGCAGAGGGGCAAAGCGCCGAGGCTGTAAGGAATAGCAGCGGGCTATGACTAAGTTAACAATATACAAAAGAAGTTGAATGGTTTAGCGCTTATTTTTAGCTGGGTATGGAAGTTCATGTGTAGAAATGTTATAATGTATAGCATATGAAAAAACAGAACCACAAATAAGTTTTAGGATGAAATAGAGAGGTAATCAAATAAGAATTAAATTGTATTCATGCATAGAGGTGACAATACCAGCATACCCATCGTACTCGATTCCTTAACAAAAGCTAGGATTCCTAAACACATTTGTTTAGAGATCGAGATGGATTAATATATATATATATTTAATTGTAAGCAATTGCTCCTCGACATTTTATATTGGTTTTCATTTTTTCGCAGTATGTTAACGTAGGTAATGGAAGAAAATCATTGCTGTTTTACAGGACTAAACTATTGCATAGACACTATCTATCTAAATTGTTTAGCGATTCTAAACCTTTTGCTCTCGGTACATTATTTCGATAAGTATGGTACTACGGAACATCCATACAGTAGGCCTGAATTTACTTTTGGTACTTTGGCATAGGCCGAGAAAATGTCTAAAGGTCAAAAATGATTTTGAATTCAAGTGCTTATACTTTAAATGTCTTTTCTCATAACTTTCAAAAATTTTACTTCGATCGCTTTTTCCAGGTACCCTTCATTTGCTTCAAGTTTACGTTACTTTAAATAGTTTCTACAACTTGACAAATTAATCCTATTAGAGCCGTTCTAAGTACTTCGCAGGAACCTAATATTGCTACTTCATATGTGGTAAGAGTTTGTATGTGTTAAGGTTCAATCCAGGTGGGGTTTCCCCGCCTTTTTCGTTTTATGTCAATTATTCGAATATCAGTAGAGGAAAACAGAAATTAACTTTCACGGACCAAAGTTCGTTTCGTCCTTCAATGATGGGTACAATTAGTTATAATTAAATGCTAGTAGTAACTGCAGGATTGTTTGCAGACACGTTTTGGACATTATACTGTCCCAAAAGTGTCTGCACACAATCCTGACTTTACTATTAATTTTATTAAAACTAATTGTTTTCATTATTGAAGAACGAAACGAACTTTGGTCCGTGAAAGTTAATTTCTGTTTTCCTCTACTGATATTCGAATAATTGACATAAAACGAAAAAGGCGGGGAAACCCCACCTGGATTGAGCCTTAATCAGTACTTTTTATTTCATAAGAGTCGCAGTGGCTCACTGGTAGAGCGCTCACCTCAGGTGATTCGGGTCGTCGTTTCGATCCCTACTCGTGCTATGTGAACATTGTGGTGGACGAACGTCGTGTGCGTGGGTTTTCTCGAGATTCTCCCGTTTCCTTCCACTTTCTTCATTCCACCAATTCATCCATTGTAAAGTACCGGTATTCACTATTATGCCATAGATTCCTTCCTCTCCATAGTTTGTAGTCTCCGTATTATTTGAATTTTAACGTTAGTTAAAAATAGTCAAAAGATCTTTTTATCGGCATAATGGTTGGCGTATTTTTTTTTATTCTTTCCTACCTCCTGTTGTTTGTGCCAAATGTACGATTTTTGTGAAAGATTGAAGAGTCTTGCAGTTGCAGTTGGCATAAGACGAGACTTTTGCGTTTCAGCTCTGTTGTGTTAAGTACGACAGTAAATAACATGTAAAATTAGAACAGGGCTGTGTGAACGTGACTTATATTGTACTGGAAGTGTCGCATTACACTCGACGTGCAGAGAAGAACTTGGTAGTGCTTGCTTGCTTCATTCAAACGCGAGAGTTTTGTTGTTGCTACTACTATTCACTGGAGAATATTAATAATCAAGAACATTACAGCTTTACCTCTCTGTGTATGCTTGGTAATTAAATACCACAGAGGGATTTGTCCACCGACTGTTTCTGAAGCTTAAGAATTACTTCTCTGTTTTGCATTTTATAGTGTCCATTTGTCAGATTATCATTATTATCTTTCTTCAACAGTCAGTTAAACTTTGCTTGGATTGTGACTAGGGTCTGGTGGAACCGGCTCTGAGGGAAAAGATTCTGATCCTCTGTTCCAAGATCCGGATCCGGTTACCTAGTTCCAAGATCCGGTTACCTAGTTCCAAGATCC
>JAGDQP010008497.1:23349-47835 GCA_022664845.1 Lepisma saccharinum
GATCCGGTTACCTAGTTCCAAGATCCGGTTACCTAGTTCCAAGATCCGGTTACCTAGTTCCAAGATCCGGATCCGGTTACCTAGTTCCAAGATCTGGATCCGGTTACCTAGTTCCATGATCCGCATCCGGGTACCCGGTTCCAATATTATCCGGAACCAGGACCGTTAGGATATGCGGGTGATAGGGATCCATGCGCCCATATCTAATTTTGACCGAAATCTGACTAGATTTTTCTTCTTTTTTGTCTGTAAAGCTAAAATTTGCCTATTTTGTTCTTGTCCACTAAAGCGTAAGATCATGTGAGACACATGCGAATTACCAAGTTTTATAGCGCCTATAAATGTCTATATTGAATTTAGGTGCCTATTTTCGTGGTGATTATAAGAATTTGCCTTCCACAAGTCATGAGAAATACGCGAGTCATCAAGTTTTTAGCGATTCGCGGCAAGTTCGGCAGAGTTCGTTTTTTGAGACTAGAAAATTCCAGTGACCGGATTTCTATTCTCGGAAGGCTTTGTTTTTCGCACGTTCACAAGAAAAGTGTCACAAGTCACAACTTAGAAATTTTCCTTTTTTTTTCCAAAAGCATTAGAGAACCAGTCTTTTCCTTTGACAAAAGTGCTACAAGTATGCATACATCAGTGGCCGGTAGATAGCATAAGTATTTGACGGGTTTTTGTGTAACGTCATTTGCTTTCCTGTTCCTGAGAGTAAAAGGTATGTCGGGGACATTTCCTGTGCTCTTCAGATTCGTGAACATCAGTTGTTTATTTCGCTGAAACACCTAAAGAAAATAAGTGAGGCGGAGCCCAGTCAGAGGACTGGGCATATAAACTATCCCCAGGTTTCAGCAGCGAACATCTTATTTTGATGGTTAATATTCCGTTGGAAAAATTGCGGCGAGACTTTTCCATTGACACCTCAACCACCTTCTTAGCGGTAGTAGACCCTAAATACAGTACCCACTATGGAGAAGGGACAAAATGGGCGTTTTGTACCCATTAATTTAACAGATACCTGGTACCTAAGAGTTCGAAGATACCATATGCCATTGATTTCTTGGGTACAAATATATTTCGTAGGAACAAAACCTCGTAATTTTAACGTCCCGGTCGCGCCAGTAATCCACGCTGTCGAAAAAAAGAAACGAAAGTGTAAAGATACATGACCGCACTGATCACTAATTAAAGATAATCTACGAAAAATGGAAGAAAGCAATTATAAATAACAAATATAAACAGATAGAAATATATTTTTAAAAAATGCGAAAAAAATCACTTATCCCCGCCGGGGTTCGAACCCGGGTTATTTCACTCAATAAGACAACGTCTTAACCACTCATCCACGGTCGGAGCTTGCAAGCAGTGAGTTCAAAGTTCTATTTACACTGCACGTGTGTTACGTAACGACGCTACGGGATGTCATTCGCGCGTGGATGGAACTTATTGTTAAACTATCAAATACATTTAAGTTCATATACTACTTACTATAACTTACTTTCATATGTGATTCACCTTTCGTCGGTCCCTCAAATCATAAAGTGATAAACAAATGCACAATGGCGTCCTTTCAATTCGTGTACGATTTTCTCATGGGTGCCACGTACCTTATATTAATATCATAAGTACCGTGGGTACCTTCTATACGAATTCATTGTACCCATAATACCTTTGCTGTACCCATTAATTCATGAGTACATGTCATGGATATGTTGTGTACCTATAATTATTGTCGGCACATTCAGTTATCATGAGTACATTAACGAATTACCTTCTATATCTGTAGTACTAGGTGCAGAATCATGGGTACTGTTTTTACAGTGTAGTTCCAAAGTTGAAAATCCTCCCACCAGTCTGAAACTCGGGAACCGTCCTTGATATCTGGATGAATGATACGTGTTTGAACTCGTATTGCCGAGACCTTTCGAACGACACCTTAACCACCTTCCTTGTGTAAAGGCCGCTTTAGACGATACAATTTCTCGTACGACGAATCTTAGCGAAAGCAGTGTGCCATCGTAAAAAGAAAAAAAGTTGTGGATTTATACCATAGCATCTTGCCCTGTTGTAGCATTCTTGCTTTCACACTCTGGCACTACTGCTAATCGTACGATTCATCGTAGCATAAATGCTGTCGTCTAAAGCGGCCTTTACTCGGTAGCTGGACTGGGGCTCTCCAATAACTTTGCTCGAGTCAGTTTATTTATAAGCAATTAATACATTCCTCAAAGTTTGCATGTATTAAATACTAAAATGGTTCTTCAAGGCTTCGGATTAGTTAGGACGTGTTAATATCAAATATCATATTTATCTTGAATAATCGTGGTGTTAATGTCATACAGGTACAAACCGCCTCATTTCAAGAGCTTTGTTTTATCTTGTGAGGTCTGTTCATGTCCAATGTGCTCTTTTTACACCTTCGCTTAAAGTAAAACTTCGTTAAAATATTATAAAAGACAGTAACCGAGAATAAGTAGAAAATATACAGCAAAAATATAGAATTATCATTTTCATGCATTTATTGTAGTGTAATAATATTAAAATAATAATATTAAATAAATAAATAATAAAGTTACTGTGCTGTGTGTCTGTTGACGTGTTTCAGTTCGTAATTAAATAAACAATAATTGTTCGTTTTATGAGTGTATGTGTACTTAGGATTTCATTTCTAGATCGTTAGATAAAATATTTCTTGAGTTCTATCTTGTTATCACTTCGTATATAACAACATAACACTTGATTGAAATAGATCAAGTACAAATAAAACTTCAAATAGGAAACTTTGATCACAATATTTTAAGATAACCGTTAAATCATAGCAACAAGAAATGACAAAGTTGATAATAGCTTACCAACCGATATAACATCAGTTAATAGTTTACGAAATGCAGATTGTTACTTAGTCTAAATACGTATGTCCAGCGGATAGTTTATTGTCGCCAGTGAGAAAGCTATAACAGTATTTCGTTGTTATTTTGAAGAGCTACTGATAGCATTTATTTTATGTTTGGCTTGCCGATGAGAGTTTGGCGTGACCGACAGTTGTGGCTGGTTAGTTTCTTCCGACCCGAGACTGGTGTTGAGATAATACTCCGTTCTTTTCTTTCGTTGGTTTTCTCTTGTCGGTTAAAAAAACAAAAAAGAGTTTCAAGGCTAGCTGAGCAATGAATCTGGATTTATGAGTATGCCACCCGTCCGTAAAACCATCGACCCTGCCGCAGCTTTTTGCATTCATGAGTATTGGCTACTTACAGGGACCTGGTTAGCATCCAGAACATCTTTTTCGTCGTATTGCTGAGAAATATTTGCATGGAAAATAAACACTTCGATATTTCATGCATTACTTACTAACTTCCCACTTTTCCCGAGACTCTTTGACATCTAACTGGGCTCTGTTGTGTATGTTGAGTTTTACAATTTTATAGTATCGTAATTTGTAAGAAAATACCAAGCATGTAAATCTTCGTCTTACGTTGAATTGAGACTACAAATTTAGTGGAATCAAAATATTAAAACCTGCGCTGCCTTTGTTTTTTATTGTCTAGGACAGAAGTTTATTTAGCTGATTAAAAAATGATTCGAGTAGGGATCAATTTTTGATCGTGACTGTACAATGTACAAAAGAATCAATGAACGTATTGCCCTGTGTAGGCTTTATGAGTTGCGAAGGTAACGGATTATAGTTAAGAGTATTTACTCTGTTAATTACACAATAAACATAAACTTTAAATCTTGTCTGTTTTAAATCATTTTTAGTTGTTTTACTTGGATTAATGGACTATGTAGCCAATGCCCAGACAGTCAGCGAGCCTATCTTCCAAACGAAATGATGTGGAAGGTTTAGGAAGATTTTCTAGTTACCATCACGACATGTGCTTGGCTGAACTAAACAAGGCTCTGTGAAACCTATGACGGTGGATGACTTGACCAGTATTTACCCGAAGCTCATCATTCTCCGTAAGACCACAGAGGCTGGATGTGTTTTAAATACATTATGTAAGATGTGTGAATTTCAATTTATTTCATTTGTGGCTCAGACCAGGATAGGGTGGGGGAAAGGATGCGGGAAGGAGTTGGCCAGGGCCTAAGTTGAAGGTACCATTCCGGTACCATTTGCCTGGTGTAACTGAACAAAACACCAGTTACGATGTCTTTGGTATTGAACCTAGAAACTCCCGAATGCGAAGCCAAAACTCTTTGAACTGAGATATGGCAGCGCGATAGTATGTGAGAAGTACATGTGAAGGAAATTGTGGTGTGGAAATTGTATTCATTTTTTTAAATCTGTCATTTGCCAGATGATGATCCTTGTGCATGGTTTGGCTCAGTGCCAGGTCTATGGCCCGCCCGACGGTCCCTGAGCAAGGTGAACTGATGGTGGTTTGTTATTGCTTGTCATGAGATGTTCTGAGGACGGGACGTACAGTTTGAAATGGGGTTTGAACCATAGTTGTACTCAGCTGGGACCCATTGATTACAAGGAAGGAAACTTTAGCGCACATTCACCGGATGCTGTAAAAAGAATAATAAATAAGTACACGTCTTCTTTATTTTAATGACAGCTTTATACATTTGAGACAACTCTTGATCTTGTCGTCACACAGTGTATCCCTAAAGTAATCCCCTAAAATTCGGGAATTAATTGTTTACATAGAAGTAAGAAGAAAAGGTTCCTTTGAACAAGTTTCGAATAATGCCTAGTTTCAGAGTTACAGGCGCGCAAAGTTAATGCAACGTCGTTATAAACGACGTCATAGATCTAAAAGTAATGACGTAAGCCGCGTCTGCTTAGCAAATTACGTTGGTAGTAGTATGCAATAATACCCCTGTGTAAGCTATGTTTATGATCGGCGAATTCAGCTTAGAGGTGATTTCTATGCCTACACTATTAAACATTGTAATTCCTTGACAATGAAATTCTTACGTTGCGATATCTGTGTAACATTCCCGCAATTATAAGCATTGCTTATATGGATGTATCGGGTAATACTTCGACTGTGAAATGCTAAGCCGACACAACTTACGTCATCGTGTCCAGATATGACGCCATTTGTAACATTTCTTCCTTAATTTTGAGCTTCTGTAGCTCCAAAACTACGCACAATTTTGAATTTCTTCAAAGGAACTTTTTTTCTTGTTTGGATGTAAATAATCATTCCCCGAACTGTGCACAGTTATTTCTGGGATACCCTGTATATATTTTCACTTTCAATCCCTAATAGTGTTGGCGGGGGTCGGTGTTAGAATCCGGATCTCTGCAGTACTAGCCTATTGTTTTAAGGAATGGCTACGATCCAGTTTGTCTTCGAATTTGAATTTTATTTATGGCCTTGGGCATCTAAGGCTCAGGCTGGGATAGGAGGAATGGATGTGGGAAGGTGTCGGCCAGGGCCTACGTTAAAGGTACTATCCCGACATTTTCTTGCTACGTATTGAACAAGCTCGATACAAGACAAGAATAAGGATCAGAAGATGGTATCAATAAAATTTGTGCAAGAAACATTGCTGAAATACTTAACTGTTCCAGAAACGTTAAAAATTCACGTTTAGAAAGACACAGTCAACTTCCTACCCTTCTTATACACATTGGTTACACTTGTTAAACTGCAAAATATAGAATTTCAGAAAAGGATGTGTTCAGAATTTGTAAAATACGTTTTTTTTTTTTTTTACAGTGTAGCTTGGAATTACGTTATAAACGTAGCCGTAGATATTATTTTGTTAGCGCTAAAATTCTTACTGTTGTCTCATTATCCAATTTATTGTACAACATGAGTAATAATATTTTGTTTATTTCGAATTATATTTTCTTGCAAAGGCGCCGTTCCATTTTAGTGGTTAATGAAATCTTAAATGTCGGTGTGTAATGACCTTAGCTTTATTCGTGATATCGTTTTCCAAGGCGCTTGTAAAACGAAACGGATGTTTGTTAATATGAGGAGTGTGAATCGATGAGCGTGGTCGCTGTCTCCTGTAATGGCTCTTGCTTTTATGTCACATTCACGGATATAATTCTCTTCAACTCGTTTGTCGTTTAATTTTCGAATGTCAAATAATTTTTAGTTATTATTATTTTATCGCTTCCCCTGCGGCGCTTGGATCTTTAATTGATTTGTGTTGCATGCTCCAGTTGACCCATATATTTTCATGGATGTTGGAGACGCGCGTTGGTGTATCCGGCGTCGTAGTTAACAAAGCGGGGATGGTTTGTATGTATATTTACCAAATTCAAAATTCAATGCTGTCCTAAGCTGTGTTGGTAGATTCTGAAAGCGAATTCAAAGTAACACATCATGTGTAGCGGGAAGGGGATAACAACCACTTCATTTAAAAAAGAAAAATCTATCAGAAGAAGGGGTGTGGATGTAAGAGACTGCTAGTCTCCGCATTTTCCATTTTTTTTTAAATTATGGAAAAAAAAAAAAAAGACGATATAATTTTGGAAAGGAGAAATTATAGTGCTTAGAAGGTGTTTTAAAGAATTCATTATTTAAGTATTTGAATATCAGGCCTTGTATAATGTAATAATTACCTGGCAGTCAAATATGTCAGCTAAAATGTATTTTAAACACTTACTGCTTCATGGGCTGCAGTGGCTCAATGGTGCTCAGCTCTGGTGCTTGCACCAGTTCTAAAAATAGGAGAGATAACGTTCATCCAAAAACCTACATTCAGCCAGTTTTCGGTTGAACGTTTTACTTTCTGTAACATTTCAAAATGCATATAGATGTATGACTTTCCCAACATATTTCATTGAAAAAGAGCATTTTTTAAAGTTAAGGTGGTCGGGTTTCGATTCAGGGTCCACACACTAGGCAGATGCTCTTGCCCCGAAGGTAGTTGGTGCTTACGACTTTCCGAGTGATACTTATAGGTAGGATTTTCCTGCGAAGGAGGTTAATCATTAACATGTTGTTGATTTTACTAGAGGAATGTCTCGTGGAAAAAGGGAGAGATGCGTTTGCTACAGTGTAAAGATTTATAGCCAACTTAATTCCTCTTTCCGCCAATGCAATCCTTGTCGTCCTCGGTCCACCAGTGAAAAAGATTTATAGTCAACTTAATTCCTCTTTCCGCCAATGCAATCCTTGTCATCCTCGGTCCACCAGTGAACTGTTTACTGTTCACAGTGTAAAAGCAATATGAACACTCAAAATGGCGGGGCGTTCAGTGACCAGCAAGTAACGTTACTCCTGTTATTGAATTATAGAGTAAGCATAACGAAGCTATTTTTTTTTACCCTCTTGATGTCTTAGGGCAGCGTTCCGCAAACTAATTTTAAGTGCGGACCAGTTTTATTACTTTGTAGGTTCAACGGGCCACCCTGTGCCTGCCCAAGAGGAGGTCTAGAGGACCACCTGTGGTCCGCGGACCACGGTTTGCGGAACGCTGTCGTAGGGGATTTCATTAAAGGCCGAGTATGTGTTCTACCCGATGGCGCTTCCATAGTCACAAGTCGGTAATAAGGCACTATGTGAGTCAAAGCTGATATGTTAAAAATTAGAGCTTCAATTGATTGTGTAGGTTTTTCTGATAAATATCTTTTTGTCCAAAGTTGTAAATTGTTTTTGAATCACCCTGTATTCACCGCTACCTTCCTTATCCCTTCTCCTTGAGCCCGAAGATGCTGTAAAATCAAAAGAATAATTAAAAAAAAATCGACATTTTTTGTGTCGCTGCAGTTTCGAGTAAGAAGTTACATGCTTGCGCTAAAAATAAGAAAACAGTAGAATCGAATCATGGTTTCGCTTATAGAAACTTCATTGCTGAATACGCTACTGTGATATAACTGTGTTAGTCAGCACGTCATCCCTTGTTAAAACAGTAAGTATTACTCAATCACTAGAATTGATTGCTATGTAAATTGGAGCCATGAAATGACGTTTGGCTTAGACATTCATACTAGAATCATCCAGCTGACGAGCCCCTTCATGCATGAGGAATGTATCCACAAGATGCGTTATAATGCACAATGGAGCTGACTGCATTCCATAATGCTAGAACTCATAACTTTGAATGTAAAATAAACGATGTCTTGGATTATAATAACAAAACAATGAACTATTTTCCACGTATGAGGAGAGGAAGAAGGAAAAAAAATGTAAATTAGGTGTAGCTTGTTTAGCGACAATCAATTAATGCACGTGTCCGAATGTGTTCATTATGTCCTATGTGTTTTTTTTTTCGAAGGACATATGATCTATTATTATCATAGAGTCTCTAGTTACTGTTGATCAAAAATGAAAGTGTTGCACAAATGCACACAGAATGGTTCTGATAGAACGCATTGAAAAGTTTTGATGGAACATTTAACATTATTCATGTAGGTAGTTCCTAAAAAAATAATCAATTATGCAAAATAGGCGCAATTTATCAAAGTAGTCCCATTCATGTCATGAGTAGAGTTAGGATTTTAGCATATTTGCATGTTTTCTTTACATTACAAGGGGATATCGATATGCTCAGTTAAAAAAAAAAAAAGGCGTTCTAGAAGTTTTGGGGTGAATTGGTGCACCTTTTATAGCGTATATAGTGGAGGTTAGTGCATGCATTTAACATTAATGCATATAAATGTATAATTCAATTAACGATTTACATTTTCAGCTTTTTAAGTCAAAACTTTCTTCCCACAAGGGTATAAAATTTAACTTCACCCTAACGTGGGGTGACCGACCACCTTTTCACGTTGAAATAGCGGGATATTACTTAGGATGGAACTTCATATTATATTTTTAAAATTCTTAATTCTCAGGTTTTGTTAAAAAAAAAAATCTTGAAAACACGATTAAGTAAAGCTTATTTGCATGTGTACACACGGAAACACTACATGAATCGCAAATTTACGACACAATTCACAATTTAGTTAGAAATCAACATTAGTGAGTGCAAATTTCATGCTGTTTTGTGTGTGTGTTGGGGGGGGGGGGGGGGGTTCGGCATCCTTTAGTTCTGCGATTTGAATGAGTATTTTTTTGTTCGATTTTGCAGCCTGTAATATTGCTTTCTCGCGGAGAAGAAACGTAGAATTCAAAGCATTCTGCGACACAAATCGACGGATTTTCGGGACGCGAGACTTTTCCCGCGAAAGTCGGGATTAGTGGTCACCCTACCCTAACTCAGGGTTGGAACTATTGGGAGAATTAGAGAAAAATTACCTAATTCAGTTGGAGCAGCATTTATTCAAAAGGTAGAATCAATTGTTACAAACAATCCAGGATTAAAATTAGTATCGGATGTTACTGAGATACTTCAAGGATGAGGGAATCGAGGCTTTCTAGATTTCTCAGCAAGTGACATTTTTTCGTTAAAATATTGCCCTCTAACAAGTTGTGAGACGGAAAGAACATTTTCCGTGTACAAAAATGTATTATTGAAAAAGTACATAGTTGTGTATTTCAGCTCTAAAGGTCAATAAAGTACTTTAATTTGGAGTCCAAATGTTTCATCGTAAGTAGAGGTACAGATCAGTCTGTTAGGTTTCCTCTGCTGAATACCAATTTCTTGTATCACATGTCAAATTGAGTCCAGTTGTTTTAGATAAATAGACGTAGAGTTCTATATTAAATTTTTACATACATCAATATCTTATGCCCGTATAATTCACATTTTACTTGCAATAAATAGACTTTAGGCATTTCAAGGCGAAATTTGTTATCGCATATTTACTTCTTCATTGCATATTCTAGGGCATATTCTTGCGATTTTTCATGTATCTATGTATGTATTCATGAGTATGCATACAGTAAAGAGTAGCGCTGTTCGGAACTCCGGAATTTCGAAAGTCAGAATTTCGAAATATTCCGGAATGGAAGAAATTCCTGAATTGACTTCGCACTTCCGAACAGCCCCCAGTACAGAGCGACCAGCACCTGCACCCTACTTATACCCTGAGCTTTGATGCTCCACCAACTTGTTTCGAAAATAATTGCAGGCATATTTTTTTTTTTTTTTTTGTTACACTGCCTGTATCTGTATATTTTTTCATAGTATGAGGCGAGGCTTGGAGCCCGGAGTATGGGGGAGCAATCCTCGCGAGTTTTTATATAAACACAATATAGTAGTAAACACAAACGTATATCTGCCCTTGAGTAGAAACAGATTATTTCCCGGGATTTTGAGCTACAGATAATTGATCTCTGCGGACATTAATTATGATCAAAAACGTTCTGTGTCTCACAGTAAAACCACCTTTGAGAAGACGACTTCAACTTTCCCATGAACCGCGTGCCTTACGTCAATATTTCCGACGTTGCCGTACTTCAAGCGCGCCATCTCTCTGCCGCAAGTAAAAACCTAACTGTGCTGTTTCAAAAAATAAGAAGGAAAGGTCTGTATAGGAGAGAGGGATATCCATTCCTGTCAGTTTGGCAATAACGTTTTCCATTCTTCAGCAGCTGTACAGTGGGTCGGAAATGATGATTTATGACTGAAGCGGTTTGTTCTTTAGATCAAGAATTTCAAGAAAAATGGTTCCGAAGAGACGCGACAGCTTCTCTGAATAATACCATAATGAGAAATTAACGTATTATATATATACGGGATGAGAGCATATTTCGGTAAGAATTCGTAGTTTTTCAGTTTACAGAATCTAAGTTGTATTATCTCTAGGTATTAAATTTCTTCCCGTAATTCACAATATTTCTTTAGTTCCCTGGAGGTTGATTAGTATTTTATTACAAACTATAGTAAATAACTTCAGCCCATATGTCCTTAGTTAATTCCTTATGTTTGTCAGGATAAAGATATTGGAAGCATAGCAGTGTGGCAGTAAATGTATACATAATCCCATCATTTGCCTCGCAAAGCTGCAGGAAAACAAAGCAATAGTAAATTGGGATGAATGTGTAAGGAATTTAACTCCAATATTACATTGATTATCTGCAGCGTAAAGCATTAAATACTTGCTGTTTGAAAAAAATTAAAAACATGAAAAATAACTTTTTTTTTTTAAATTTTAAAAACTTGAAAGAAAACTTTTTATTATTTAACAATACTAGGTTGAAGTGATAAAGAAAACGAATGGAATGGAAGCAAGTGAAATCACAACTAACATCGAGGTTGAAAACATATTCAGTTTCAAGTATCTGTACTGTGAAATTTTTCCTAGACATTCGTGGATAAATAAATGCAGGCTCCCGGGAAGTTTTCCAGAAACTTAAAAGTCTCATCCACTTTTCAGGGATATTGAAAAAAGAAGAGATGCCTGAAGCGAGATTAGATTTTAACACGAGTGGTTCAGTTGAAGTCCAGCGGTCTTATCGACTGGACTAAACTGCCAGTCATAAGTAAACACTAGTTCAGAACAACATAGAGGGTCAAAAGTGCGTTGCCTGAACTCCGAAAACATAAATAAGGTTGTTTCTCCGACTTATGTAACATTTTAATAACTTTTCTATTTGTCACGGATCGAAATACCCATTCACTAAGAACACTTCCCAATTTCTGCTAAAATAAGTGATCAAGATGGCGGTACCAAACACTTGATCATAACTACATACGATAAGAAATCATTTTCTCATTCTGCACATGTGCGCAGTCACTCTTTCGTAGATTTCAATGAAATAACATGAAAATGCTAATTGCTGTACTGGGGATTTAGGAAACTAGAGATTAACACAGTAGAGACATTCACTAACAATTGAGCCACGTCAGTTCATCAGTCGACCTTACAGGAAATATTTTCCCCACTTGGTTTTAACTAATGACGGCCATTTTCGAAAAAAGTGTTTTTCGTTTTTTCGAAAAAAAAATCGACAAATTGTGGCCATCCAGACACAAAGCATTGTCTTCCGTCCATAGCGATTTGGTCTTTCAGGCGATGTCACCGGTTCTCCTGGAGTTACCCATGATCTTTAACGCTTAGGATTCTCGAAATAGATCCACTTTTCGTCACCAGTCACAATTCGATGGAGAAATGATTTCCTTTTGTACCTTGCGAGAATTTCGCAAGTGGTTTTTCGGTTTTCCTGCTGTCGTTCAGTCAATGCATATGGAACCCATTTTCCTACCTTCTGAATCATGCCCATGACTTTTAAGCGTATGGAAACTGCTTCTCGTGTCACATTTAATTGATCCGCGAGTTGTTGCGTTTCAGCGTCATCCTCATCCAACAAATCTTGCAATTCGTTGTCTGCAAACTTTTTCGGTTGTCTTCCACGTTCTTTTTCTCACGTCAAAATCGGCACTTTTAATTTTTTTTAACCACTCATAGCACTGTGACTTACCAAGAGCATGATTACCGTAAGCTTCGACAAGCATGCGATGCGATTCTGCAGCAGTTTTCTTCAAATGGTAACAAAAAATCAATGCTGTCCGCAAATCGTAGTTTGTAGGTACAAATTGCGCCATATTCAACGCTATTAAACACTACACTATGACATGAAAATTGTCTGGTTGTGAGTTGCATATCGTTATCAGCAGTCAAAACAAGCAAGTGGCGCAAGGACGCAGTTTTACGATAACCACAGTGACAGATAACGCCGTCTATGCACAAATTCCGGTTTCATATTTACACACCTGGTATATCATAATAGTTTTCTCGTTTTTTTCTACATTTGCACATTTAGGGGGTTTCATCCCCTCCCCTTTGTCCGATTTTCTTTTCAAACGAACTTGACCTGTAATTTGAACCAATAGGCGGCCGAGCGGTCTGCGGCGGTAGGCCATAGTTCGAGTCCCGGCAGGGGCATGGGTGTGGATTTTAACAGCTAAAGGCGAATTGTGACGGGCCGAAGTCCACAAAGTTACTTGAGTGGCCCATATAAAAATAAAGTTTTTGAACCAATAAACAATCTGTGAAAGTTTCATCTGAATCGGTTCACGCGTTCGGCAGTTATCGTGAAACACACACACATACAACACAAATGCCGAGCCTTACTTCGCTCGGTCAATTACTAGTATTAAAGTTAATGTAAAGCAACGATCTCCAACAAAAGATGACAGCATTACCTCCGCATGTGTCTATTGTACGGTATCTTGTCGTTGCACGAAATTTCAGTGCTGCTGCTACAAATTCAAGTCTAGAGAATTCTAACTTTCAGGAAAGAAAGTTCATATCCAATTCAAGAGTTCGATCAATACCGATTTTTAATTTTCGTTTTTTGTTTTTTGTTGGAAGAGCTTCATTGTTATACTTTTTGATATTCACAACAACAATCAAGCAATTTCAACAACGAAGAAAAACGAAAATAAAAAATCGGCATTTATAGAACTCTTGAATTGGTTATGAACTTTGTCCCCTCAAAGTTAGAATTCTCTAGGCTTGAATTTGTGGAAGCAGCATTGAAATTTCATACATCGATAAAAAAATACATTAGACGTATATGGAGGTAGTGCTGCCATCTTTTGTTGCTTTACATTAACAGTAGACCTCGCGTAGAGAGAGAGAGAGAGAGAGAGAGAGAGAGAGAGAGAGAGAGAGAGAGAGAGAGAGAGAGAGACACACACAACACAAATATCAAACTTCTCGATTAGAAGACCTTCGCTACGCTCGTGAAGAGTTAATGTAAAAATAAAATTAGAGTTTACGAAATAAATTCATAAGTTCTAGAAAAATAACAAACAAGCCATTCTTCCAGTGATACATCTATTGCAAGCTGTAACATTTCTTAGCTTTGTTTCTTTGACTGCACTATATGTGGATTTTCTTCAATATCATCTTTTAATACTTGCTGTCGGGATGTACTCGGGATAACACCTACCACAAGCCAGTCGTTGTACCTCTGTTGTGGATTAATATGTCGCAGTAATTGCACTTTGAACTGCATTTGTCGCGAGTAAAGTGTTTCAATATGTTTGACTTGCCCATGGTCAGCGGTAAATGAGAACGATGTAGGTTTCACGAAACCGAGTTCACAATCGCATTGAGACAAACAGATTTCGGAGAATAGCCGAATTCTCTTAAGCCGTAACCAATTTACGTACATATTGAACGTAGTTCGGGACTTTCCCTAAGTTTAATCGTTCTTTCATATTTCTCATAAACAGCACGTGTATAAGAAAAAACTAACATTAATTAATACCCAATGCGGTTACTGCGACTGACTGTTAAATAAGCAAAATCTGCTGACATTCAACATCAGCCTACATAGAACTAGAGTTATTTTTTCTATATCTATAACTACATAGAAACATTAGTCATATCAAAGTACCATGAGTTACATTAACTACATTAAAATAAATATTTTATTCGTGGATTTTTTTTTCGTCAAAAGTTCTTTTCCTTTTTCGTCTTTCGAACAGTTTCTGGTTTTTCCTGTATTGTTTTTTTAATTTTCGTTTTTCTTCTTTCGATTGTTTGTCTTTCGAACAATTTTTCGTTTTCGAAAAATTCTTTATTCGAAAATAACTTTTTCGATAAATTGTGGCCATTCCTAGTTTTAACCTGAACTGCACGAAGATGGCTGACATAGACCGAGCTTTGAAAAAAAAAAAATGAAAAAAAAAATGAATAGATTATATTTAGGAAGATTTGTACCTACTTTTACAGGGTAAGGCAGAAGTTTGAACACACTTACAGAGCTGGAACCGCTGCGGGAATCTGACCCGACAGTGGGCGTGAAGGTCTCCTGGCGGGGGTATTCGCATCATGGGCGCCCTCTTGGGTTCAGATAGAGAATTTGAAACAGGAAGGGGATCATGTGACATATCGTTTTAGGCTCACTTATTCCCAGAAACCGAAATGTGATGACATTTGCTGTCTACGTTTATTTGTTTAGAAGGTAGGGATTCTGCAAATTGAGATTGGATATTGTGGATATTGGCTCAGTTTCGTTTCGTTCTTTAATTTCACTAACAGTCTCAATTGATTTATTTTTGTTCTTCATGGATTTAATTCAGTTTTGATTGCCACCCCTGGTTACAGGTGTCTAGAGAAGGAAAGAATAGGAATGAAAAGTGAACAATAGCTTGGATGTGAATGTCCTGAGAGTTACTAATAATATCGCTGTTATCTGCGTCGAGTCACGACTTAATGAAGCACGTTGTAATCTACGCAATCACACAGAAACAACTTGGAAGCACGTGCAAGAGGTTGTCAATCTTTCGAGCACTTGACAAAGCAACTGATTTATTGCTAAAGTGCAGTTATGATAGAACTTTTTGTTGTTGTTGTTTATATAGGTTATTTTTTTCATGTGACCTTAGAACTGGAAGTGGCAAACGAGTTTGATTTATTTCCCGTGAACGTAGAGAGATTTTACAGAAGATAAATTTGTTGTTGACAGTAGTGTGTGTTCATCTTCATAAGAGCAACTCTCCTGAGAACTGACTTCATCCTTACTGAAGGCAATGCCAATGCTGAAACGTGAGGGCGAGGACCAGCGGATATGGGAATTCGGGAATGACTTGTCTTCCGGGATTTCGGAAGATTCCAGAATGTCTTAAATATCCGATTAATCGTTAGTCTTCATGAAAGGACCCCGCCCAAACACCAATAGAAAAGGTCTTTCGGTCAAGTTCTTTAGCTTATAGCTTCCAGTAAGAATATCGTTACAGGGTATCTACCACCCCGGAAAACTTGGAATTTTATAAATTTGGAAAACTCCGGGAATACTCAGAGAAATCTGTTATTTATTAGGGAAATGTATAAGGTGAATCTTTCCACAGTTGGTAAGAGGACTGCCGCGGCAAGGCGGAGGTCGTGGGTTCGATTTCCACTACTGACCGGATTTTTTTCAGTGCGTTAAAATCCTCTATTTTAAAAGAAATTATCTTTTTTTTTCTTCACTTGTGAAATGCCAATAATGTACAAGATGCTTGGACTGGATGATGGGGCGATTTAAAAAAATGTCATTGCATATTATTTACATGTTCCACTACACAAAGGACTCAGGGAATTTCAAGTCACACAATTAGCAGACACCATATGTTATGAAAACTTACTTCAGAACTTCTACGAAGCTGAATGAGCATATATGTGCGGGTGTTTTAGGATATGCTTGACACCAACAGTATATAAAGTGTCCAGCAACTCAGATTTTGGACAGTGTAATGAATGCTCGTAATGCGGATAAAAATTGTGTACTTAATGCAATTGACCCATAACTAAAATAAACATTTTTGTGTTACAATAAAGAATACAATTTTTTTAAAAATTTTATTGTAATGTGATTTCACTATATCATACAATACTGCAAGTGAACGCGCGCACAGTTATTAAAAAAAAAAATACCCCCAAGTTTTACAATTGACCGCTAAGCTTCTAGCCAGCGCTAAGTTTGAGGCCAAGTCATAGTTTTGCATTGAAAATGATGACTTGACCTCAACTTAGCGAGCGGTCGATTGTAAAACTGGGGGGTTAACGTGAACCTACACTTGTTTGTTTAGCTTTGTAGAAAAGCTGGATTCAGTTTGTATAACTTCTGCCTATTAAGACCCCCCTTTTTTTTTATCAGGAAAGACTATCAAATCAAAATCCTAAGTTCCAAAGAACTTGACCGAAATACTTTTTTGTTTAAAATTGATTTTGTGTGATGTCCTTTAAAATACTGACATATTTTAGTGGAATGTATTGACATTTATTATAACTGATCTATTTTCCTTACGAATTAATAAATTAATAGAAAAGTATGCACAAGTTAATGTATATTTTTAAATAATTGGAGTTGAAGGAGATTGTAAAGAGGAGTTACGTTTTGTAACTATTTCGAAACGCGCTATGGTTTATATATATATATATTATTAATGCTGCCGAAGTGATGATTTGAGAACGAATATATTTGGTAATTTCTGAGAGCATTGCCAGAGGTTTTGGAAAGTGAATTAAATGATGGATGTGAGGCACACGCTGTGGTGTGTGTGGGTCTTCCTTTGAAGTAAGCATATTTCTTTTAGCGCTGGCTACTACTACACAACATGGTAATACATCATCATTATTCTGAACGTAATCTACGGTGCCTATAATTCCTAATTCGTAGTAGCAGGCGGACAGTTTACACATAACAACGTCTGCTGGTTTAGCAACATCATATATATGTTGTATTTATTAACGTTTCACAGTCCGCTGAAACTTCTTTGATTTCTTACTTTTCACTCAGTTGGATAGTGAAATCGGAGACCCCCATTACTATTTTAAAATTCACATAAAAGTCTCTTCGTGTAGACATGATAATCTACTAGGTTGTTCGTAATAAATTGCCGAGATGTGAGAAATGTCCTCATTTCAACCCTCCCTGGGTCATATTGTACCGGAGTGGAACCCTGAGTAATACCCGTTGAAGATCACAGTTACTGGTACCCTCATGCCATATGCGAATGACTTTCTGAGAGCATTCTCATGTTTGAAATGTCACACGACCCACTTGCCATTTAAATAAAAATTGACTTCCGTCCAATATGGTGGATTTCAAGATGGCGGCCACGTTAATATTCTGTTCCAGCATGTAGCCGGTTCCCATCAATCCACATTCATGTACTACGATAGTTCATTTCTTTGACGGTTTATGCACTACGAGACTGTACTGCGACTGTATAGTATATTTATCCTGCTACTATGCATGCATCCAATTTATGACAGAATGACTTCTTTAAATATAATTTTTGACTTCACAAATACAGTTAGGACACCTGAAATTAAGAAGAAAAGTTTTTTTTTTCATTGTTGACCAGAGTTATTTAAAATAAGAACATTAATCCCAGTTTCCGGAACTTCCGCTAAGTAGGAAGAGTATGTACTAAAATCGTTGATTTTTTCAGTATTTTGAAGAAATATGTGAGCCGTAGTGGCCCAATGGTAGAGCGCTCACCTCTGTTGGTTGGAGTCGGTTCGATCCTTGAATATGCCATATGAGCATTCTGGTGGACAAACACCGTGTGCGTGGGTTTTCTCGGGGTTCTCCTACTTTCTTTATTCCACCAATTAACCCATCATCATCATCCATCTGGCCTGAGCCAAAATTGCCTAAAGACCTTTCAGAAGCTGTAGTGGAAATGCCCTGCTTTATAGTACGCTCTAATAATAATCACTGGCGTGACAGACCGAAAGGTCCTGAGCCTGTCCCAACGGCATCTGTCCGCGGTTGGTGGAACTACGTCCACCTGAGTGACGGCTCTGTGGTCAGCATTGCGCGCCACCTGACCACGAACAGGCGTATCGGGGGCTTTCTAGACCGAGTGTGGTCGTCACATCTTTATTCACGTGACTCCCTAGTTTGCCTCACGACGTTGGGTGGACGCCGAAAAGTGGGATTCCAGCCGGGATTGAACCCGGGGCCGCGTGGACATGAGTCCAACGCTCTAACCACTAGTAGAGTTAATAGGTTAATAAAATTATTAGTTGATGTAGCAAATGTGTATCCACAAGTGATCTCACATAATCATTGCATATTTTTAGCCTGGCAAACCTTGAATAAGTACCTAACATTCCACCTATCTAATTGGCTAAGGGTAACATCGAGATCGTGTTTTGTCAAAACTGATCAATTTTTCTCTTTTCCTCCTCTGTAGTCAATGCAAGCGAATTGCTCATTCAGACTCCGAGATTTAGTTAAAGAAAGTGAAATTCTGTACTCTTAAGAATTGAATTTCTGACGCGAACAGTAAATGAACGTGCGAACGTACGTACATTCACTTGGGCGGGCACTGTGATGCAAAATGCTTGCCATAAAATTGTTTAGCAACTTGTTGTGAAGTGGATAGTTAAAACGAAAGTTGTGCCATTAATTATACTGTACAATACAACTTAGAAAAGAGTTTTCTTGGAGTTGTATAAAGCATCTAGTTAATAAATTTCCTTAAATGTTTTTGGCCTACTATAGAAGTAAACACTTTGAGTTATTATTCAGTTTGAGATGGATTTAATACAGAAACTAACTATACGAAAACAGTATCGAAGGTTTTTAAGTTCCAGAAGATAAATTCATATAATCTTGAAGTTTGCATTGGTGAAAGGATTTTGTTGCGAGAGCAATCGACGCTGCAAGAGTTTCCTTAACACGAAGTGTCTGCTTGTTGGCATGTAAATCCTTTTGCATAGAAGCGAGACTGCATATATTGATTTGTTCCAGTTGCAAAGTACAGCAGTTGCAAAACACAGAGTAATAGATCAGTTTGAAGTTGAAAATAAATAGATAAGAAATTAGAAACAATGATCGCTACAAGTTTCTACATAGATACCAATTTTCCGGAAATCGGCAGGGAACAATAAATTTGTAGGGACAAAATTATATGAATGAAAGAGTTAAGAAAACTCTGAAAATTCATTGTAGTTGAAAAAGTTCTATTCACTGAATGTTGACTTCAGTTCGGAATAGAGTCAGGGCCGGATTTATGCGTCTAGACTTCCAGCGCCCTTTTTCCCTACATGCTGTTTAATGTTCTTTTGCTTTTTTATTGTAGCGTTTTAAAAAGCTAATTTTAAATTTTCCTTATAAATTGCGTTCCTAGGCCAGGGCCTAGTGGTAAATTCGGCCCTGATAGGGTAGGGGAAAGGATGCTAGGAGTCAGCCAAGGCCTATTGAAAGCATTCCGGCATTTGCCTGCTGTTACTGAGGAACTCAGGATAGTAAGCCGCAGGTATCGAACCCAGGACCTTCGGAATGTAAAGCCAACTCTCTTATCACTTGAGCTACGGACATTTGGTATTTTCCCTTCATATTATACATACGCGAGTTATTCGGAAATCAACGTCCGAGTGGTTGATAAACAAAAGATAAATGTTATGTATAAAATGTATACCCTATCTAAATCCTACATTGGATAGATAACGTGATTGGTTCTCAAATTAAGGCTCTTGTCGTCAGAACTCAAAGGGCTCAATTGGGTCAAGTTTTGGACCGGGTATGGGCTCGGGGCCCGGTGACCCGATTTCGACCCGGTGAGACTGATGGCAAAGCAGAGTTTTTAATTACTTCGTTGCGTTTGAACAGTGTTACTTTCAGGGGTGACCGGGACCGGAGTATTACCCCCTTGAGCACGAAGAATACGACGCCAAAAATTTTCAGTTCACCAAGTTTCAAGATCGGGTCACCCAAAGTGGCCCTGTTTCAGCTCTGCTTGTCGTAAAAATGGCACCAAATTTTACAGTCCTTGGTCAAAAAACGGCACCCACCACCAGTTGTTGCCTCTATCCATGAGCTGAACAGTGAACTCCATTTACACTATTTGTTTTGACTTTTGATATTTTAATTTCATATACTTTTCCAAAGTTAGGAGAATATTTCCTTTTTATGGACTTTCATGCATTTCTTTACATGGGGCAACTTGTTTATGTATATCCCAAGGGATATATTATTAGGCCTTGGAGATTGTGTTCACACCAGAAAAGATGTGACAAGATCTCCCTATTGAATACGTGGATGAGATGAGTGAGTTTCTCTCCACCATCCCTTCAATCTTTATATTGAGTACATTATGTGAAAACTGCAAGTACATATATTAGCAGCATCTTTTTCCACGTAGTTCCCCAGTCGCTACATAACCCCTTGACTTCTTTAAAGGAATTGACAAATGACTGTACTCATTATTGTGCCGAAAAGATATTCCCACGTATTTTTGGAATGCGACTTGAGCAGTAGACGGACGAAGCTAATAATTTTTGTATAAAATTATGAGAATGGTACAGAAAGGTTGTTTTCATCCTTTTCCTATTAAAACACACCAGAAAAATTAGAACCTGACGTAATATTAGAGTGACATTTTCGCATGCTACGTAATGAAAAGATCATATACGTACTATAAAGTACAGACGTACTGCAGTATGGTATTAACAAACTGGGATGCGGCTTACGAATGTATTCTAAAACCATTTATTAGTTGTCACGCTCTCCGAGATCTTGAAGTCCGGTCGCCCAAAATTTCAATTTTTATGTAACATTGGTGTAATTTTAGCCGTAATTATACATGAAACATACGTATTGTACATTGACATAAAACATCCTTGACACGAGAAATATCAACGGAATCACTTTTCCTACTGAATTGTTGTCATGCGATGTCAGCTCATTGACAAAATGGTTAATGGTCATATCAAACTCCGTTTGAATTACAGAAGTGGCACTAATTATACCTATTTTTATTTTATATGCATTTGGAGATCTTTATTATATCTTTATACAGCAAAACGCTCGCGTTATAGTGATGTGAAATTTACAGATAAAAAGCAGTCATGTTAAATGTACCTAGGTAGAACGAAGTTTAGCGACATGATATTTTTCTCATGCGAATTTGTGACACTTCGAAGAACTTCTCGTTAAGATAATGTATGAGAGGACCAAACAAGAATGGGAATTTAATCTGGTTTCCCCCCCCCCCACTATTAAGAAAACTCTTGTCGCGCTTTCCTGTCTACTTGTTTCACCTTATTTCTTCTCTTATACATTGAACCGATACGCGGTAAATGTCTTCGTATAGATAGAAGCCATAGCATCCACACCCGCGCCATAACCTGTAGTTGCATGACCTCATGTAGGAGAGTCGCAGTAGCCAGTGGGTGGCGGCTCATTCACTTGGCGTTCTTGGAGGGGCCATGTTACCATAGTGTTTCTATTTCTTATTGACCCAGCCCCTAGCGCACACATTGTGAACCAATCGTTCCAAGTACATTTAACACTTTTAAAATTTGTAGGTTGGCTTAGTTTCTTTACGAACATGAACTCAGGTCTTTATGAACATAAACGTGTCTCTTTTATTTTCCAGTAGATTTCATGGAATTTTATTGCATCATGACTCATTTTGTATGCATGTAATTTGTCAGGGAGTAAACATATTACATAGCATTCATACACATGTTGTTATTATACAGTTACTTTGTAATTGGCGTCACGCACTATGCCTACGGTTCTTTTTGTAACATGCCGACATATTTTGCAATCTTAAATTGGCGGTCATATCCATTCATTTTTATAGAGGGAGGAAATTGTTACATATTCTTATTTTTTCCTTTTCAGCGAGCTTACGGTTAGGATTTAAGATTTTTTCAGTGCGAGACAAATAAAGGTCTTATCATCAATTCAGAATTATATATACAGTCACTTCATAAATCTTTCAATTCAAACTCCCCATGCTTTTCTTTTTAGTCATTATCATCTATAAACTTTTTAAAAAAAAAGTTTTTAGTATGAATTATTTAAGAGAAGTATATTTTTAAACTATTCAGTCCAAAAACTTCTAATATCGCGATTAATATCAAGAAAATTGAAATTGAAAATATACAGAACGGGTATTCTGCCGGTAATACTTTACGGTTGCGAAAGTTGGAGCACGACCCTAGCAGTTGAACATAAATTTTGAAAATAAGGTTTTGAGAAAGACATATGGGCCGAAACGGGATGAGATGACTTGAGAGTGGAGGAGACTGCATAATGGAGAACTTCACGGACTGTACGATTCACCAGATGTTGTAAAAGTAATGAAATCGCGACGACTAAGGTGGGTGGGCGGGAAGGCCATGTAGCTCGGATGGGGGAAAAACGAAGATTATATTCTATTCTGGTTGGAAAGCCGGATGGAACGAAACTATTGGGAAGACCGAAACGTCGTTGGGAGGACACGTTTAGAAGAGATCTTCGAGAAGTTTGTGTTCATGATGAAAACTGGCTTGATATTGCCCAAGATAGAATCCAATGGCGAACATTTGTTACTGCGGCGATGCACTTGCGAGTTCCATAAGCCATAGAGTGAGTTAGTTAATATTTTTAAAAAGTTGTTGTTATTATTTTTTCGAGTTATTTCGGTGTTCCGGTACTTCTTAATTGTAACAAATCCTAAAGTGTTCTGCAATCAGTCAAGCGCAACATCATTGCGGGCTAGTATTTATTTTAAGATAAATGATTTCTTACTACGCCGGTATACTTTTAAAATATATAAATATGTAGAACTATATTAAAGTAACAATGGAATATTGTATTGCCAACCGACTGTGCAAAATTTCATCATTCTATGACTTCGGGGAACGAGTTAAAATTAACGTTGCAGGATTTGAGAACACGATGAACTATTGTGAATTATAGAAAAGTATGTAATAAAATAATTTATTTTTTTATATAGTTACACTGTAAAAAATCATGCACTAGTATTACAGTTTTCACTCAACTTTGAAGATGTGCGAATACACGAAATTGCGGGAAGAAATTCGGAGGCCGTCTTTATCTCAAATTTCAAGAACTTCAATACTGATTTGTGTTGAATTCCCAAAAGGTCAGGAATTTTCAAAAAGTCAAGAATTCCCGAGATGTCAGGAAGTATCGAGAGAGTTGATGATTCCCAAAACGTCGGGAAGTCTCAAGGGTGAGCCGGGAATTTCCGACAATTTGCCGTCCCGGTTCTGTCAGGACATAATTTTTTTTTTCTCGCATACCCTTACTCATCTTTTCCTAAATTCACGTAATGCATTGCTCGAACTATGTAAAGTTTATGATGTGTTTTGAAAAGAAAGTTTTGAGCGTGTCTTTCACCCTTAAGTTCCCCAGGGTTACTTTAAAAAATATTTCTTGTGCACATTTTGTTTATGGTCTGATATTCTAACTTGTGTTCGTGAAACATTACAAATTACTGTATTTTCTCACACAGACGTAGGTATGCGCTGGGATGATTATAAAGTGAAATATACATTCACCGAATTATAAATTCTAACACGATCTGTCGCTCATCTGTCATTGTAGTTTTGTTTGGCGGCCACCGACAGCGCCACGTTTACACGTGTGGAAAATGTCGCTAACTTACACATTGGCCACCAAAGTCACCTGACTTACCCGATGTAACTTAGTGAAGGAGAAGATCTTCATGCCTATCACAGTCACCGCTGATACGCCGAAAAGGATATGGAGCGATCCGTACTATAGGATAAATCTGTGCCGTGCGTCCAACCGTGAGCACATTGGACATTTGTTAAACGTGGAAACAATGTGGTGAGTGCAGCGTTCATTTTATAATAATTCAAGCGCATTTCATTTGTAATGTTTCACGAATTTTATGAACACCCGGCGTTGTCCAAATTTGGATAACATTAATCTGTATTTAGCTCATTCGGATGTTATCCACTGTCAGATTTCGGATTTGTATTATCAGCCCTAATTTAAGTGCAGACCAGTTGATTAAAGGCGATACAGGAGAGAAGAGAACATAAAATGTGTTACATCCAATTACAGTGACCCAACGATGTCACTAGAGGAATCTTTAAAGTTGTTCTCTGCAGTATGTTATCTTTTACGGGTCCCTCTTGTACCCACCCCCCTTCGTGATGGTCGCCCTTTATTATTATTAGTGTTCAAGCAAAGACGACAGATCTTACAAGCAAAGATTTGTATCTTATCTTGTGCTGTTCAAGGAGTTTAATCCATCTTCATTTTCCTCGTTTCCTTTCGATCATACCTTTATTTGCATCTATCAGTACAAAATTTCTGCATCAGGAATGTCCTAATCAGTTTTATATTGTCTTCAGTAACGTTTTCCTCTCGCGTATAATTTCGAGGACTTCATTTTTTTTATCGTTTCTATAATGTAAGATGAATCATACTTTCCCCGAAAACTTTATATATATATATATATATA
>JAGDQP010008497.1:49859-62742 GCA_022664845.1 Lepisma saccharinum
AAAAAAAAAAAAAAAAAAAAAAAAAAAAAAAAAAAAAAAAAAAAAAACGCGAGTTCAATGCGCATTGAACAGACACTGTAGATGAACCTACTGCGTCTTTGAAAGATAAAAGTTTAGTCAGAAATTCAATCATCGCCGCGACCCATTTGCCTTGTGGCTCTCGGGCCAGAGTCGAAGTGTTGACAATAGTCGGAATTAATCAGAAGGTCACCTCGGGGTATTTTCGCCACTAGGTTTGTGTATCGTGTGATTGCAGAGGTATTTGGCAGCTGTGCCAAATCAAGCGTAACAGGCTAAAGGCGGGTCAGAAGATAGAGGCGTGTTCCACAGCCTTCTTTTGTTTGATCCTAGACTATTGAGAAGGATAGTACGTACAAAATATTGATTTCAATATAATCATGTCTGTATGAATGGTCTTGAAGTATATTTATACAATTTAAAGTCAATAAAGTGGAATTGAAAGACTTGATGAAATAACTAGCAAGCTCTATTTTACAAAGGATGTTCCTTATGTCTTGTCGTACAATGACATTATTTTAAGTTTCTCAGAGTAATTGTTTGTTATTACTCGTTGTGCGCGCAATCAACTTCAGACTTTGTCAATCCCCACAAGTAGTGCCTTCTCTAATGCAAACTTAACCCTCTTTAAGCTGCATCCTGACATAAAGTAAAAGTTTCAAAGTTACAGTGGGCAAGATCTAGTCTGTACGGAGGATGACGAAGAGCTTCCATCCCCAGAAACTTCAAATATTCAACAGTAACGAAAGCTCTGCGAGCAGGAGCGTTCTCATGATGAATGGTCCTTGAGTCCAGTTGTGAGTTTTCAGGGCTTCAATGAGCAAAGGGAAACATAATTTTGTATATACTTTGGCTGTAGGTGACTTCTGTTTGTCCAGTCTTATTGTCTTGATTATCCCGAGCTTACCAAAGAAAACCAACATCATTCACTTACCAACCGATCCGAATTTCATGATTATACTTCACCTTCAAAAACCTATTGATACCTTCCTTTGAGATTTGGTTAGAACATCATTATAATATATCTGAGTTGCATCCTTGTGCGTGACAGTTGAAGAAACCTACTGTTTTTTTTTTTTAGTTGGACATGGCCCTGTTAATTCTCTTCGGGTCTCTTGGTCTGACTGGGAGGGATCCTGTATGCAAACTTCACGCATCTGCAAGTGGTTATAGATAATCCAATAGAAGGTGGATTCATGAATATTGAAGAGCTTCTGTGATAGTTTTTGCCTATAGGTGATATTTAGAGCTTTCTAAACAGCAGTAAAAAATTTCTAGACTTGTCGTTTCAATCAGCCGTCCTGAATGGGATTCGTCCTCAAGCGAAAATGATTTAAGGTCTAATTATGCAAGCCATAGTTAAATTTTCCTAAAGGGTAAACATTTCTCCCCACAAAATCCAACACTTAAAATATTATTACGTTGAACTACGATGAAAGCTGTACTAAAAAAAATATATGCGAAAATCAATCACCAATAATTACATCAGCCCTCTCTCTCATTTGGTGGAGATTGTCCATCTTAAGCTTTAAAAAATCCTTTCGATCATAACATTCATATTCATTTTAGTTAAATCCTGACTTATCACTGCAAATTATGTTTATTATTATTATTATTATTATTATTATTATTATTATTATTTTGGAGAACATATAGTAAGTAGTCAGTAGACCCTTTCTCACGGTCTTACTTTTTAAGTGTAATTCCAATTAAATTAATAATAATTCTAAGGATCAGGAACATCTGAACATTGTTATCTACAACCCAGTATAACAGGGACTCTGAGAAGGGTCGTATTAGCGCTGAAAGTTAAATACTAGCGCGTCGTCTGAAGTACCACTTCAAGACCACAGAGTACATTGCCAATTGACTTCACCCCACAGATTAGAAATATACTCTGACTATCCTCTGCTTTACCGCATACTCACTTTTCGCCATTATTCTCAGTGAAGACTGTTGAGCAGATGACAGCTTTATATTCACATATGCAGCACTGGGTTTCATGATAGCCCTTGCTACACAGTAGTGCTTCGTATAGGCGTGGCTAACAAGGGAAGTTCGAATTTCCTTAACGAGCGATTTCTCATGTTAATAACGCAATGGAAAAAAGTTACATAGTTAAAACGTACAAAATTAGAAAGTTATAGGCAATCAGAGTTTAAACATTACATCCAGAAGTTAATGGTACTAAAACGGGACAAGATTCAACGAAAAAAAGATAACTTAATGGACAATAGTGGAAATTTAGATTAATTTTTATCTGTTATGTTGATATTCGAAATAGTCGACTTGAATGTCAGGTCACTGTATAAATCGTCTCTCTCTCATGCCCAACGAAAGTGCGGGTTCGATTTGCCACCTTGCATCAGAATGTTTCATTATGCATTATGTTACGGCTCGCTGAAATTCATGGTTAGAATTCCTTATGTATTAGTGTGTGGCTACGAAATTATGTATCAGTGTTCAGGAAGTATTATACAATACACTGGTAAATCTGGAATGTGGGAGAGTGACATTAAAATAATAATAATAATAATAAAACTAATTTAACTTGCACATTATGTCCTGAAGTGTCACCATCGTTCATTCGTTGTTCGTGCTGTGAAGATTGTTTCTGTCTTGAGACAAACTGATCTCGGTTTCTACTATTTGTCCAATTAATGAATGTCGTGTCTTCTTTCATGAAATTTTGTCCTATTCCAATACCATTATCTTGGATTACACTAGCGATCTTGGATGTCATGTCCAATTTTTGATTGCCCATAACTTCCAAATTTCTTGCCAGTGTTTGTCTTTTCGTTGCAATGTTAACATTAAAAACTGTTCATTAAGGATATCCCCGAACCTGTCTTGTAAGGTTTGTGAGTTGGTTCACATATTTGGCACGAGTTTTGTCATATTGGGCGCTCTATATTTATGTATTCGAACATATCAAAAGCGATTCACAATACAGTCTTATAGGCAGTCCAATTACTTAAGTTTCGCATGTTTTAGGAGAATCCACATAGAAAAAAAGTACTAGAATTTTATTTGTTTTTAAAAGCTGTAACAAGTATAGTTCTCTTAAAACGTATGCACCGTGTGTTTTTACTATTTCTTCTTACAAGTTGAGATACAGTTGGTAATTACATTTCTAGCGCGGTCAAGGTCTGTCCTAAGAGAATAGTACAACGGTAACGTTAATGGAATTTCCTACTTTTTTCATTCTGCTGTTTGATACCAATCTCTATTTCCTGGTCTGACGACACTAGAAATCTAACACTGCCTTTTTGACACGCTATTAATGCGCATGCAGTATTGGCGCCAACTAGTAGTTACGAAACATTCGGGCAGTGATGGTTGGTTGTATGTCACACTGTTTCTAAACATTCAACTTAGTCAGTGATTTTCTTCCAGAGCACTTTCTGTGAGATTTTCTTTAAGTGTTCGGAACTAAAATTATTTTTCTATTTAATAGATTCAATTGATAATATTGTACTACTAGGTTAAAATAGATCAAAAGCGCAGACACATTTTTTTTTTAATCTTTACATGGAAGAATATCATCACATGAGATCACACCAAATGCAGCCGTTGGGCTCAAAGTGTACTGTGACATAAACAGAAGATGGACCAAAGTCCCTCTTCCTAAAATGTTTATGTATTATCAATTTTGTAGTATTACAGTTTCTTGGGTAATGAACTTTTTAAAATAACATTTCGTATCTAAAAATAGATTTTGATTCGTATCTTTTTATCGGGCCAAATTGTCTTGCCTATATAAGTTAGAAGGCAAAATTTCTTAACTGCTGTCCGCAACTTATTTTCTAGAACTGCAAAAGAATGTATCTGCCATCATATTTAATTCACTGTATCCATGAGCACCCCAGCACTGGCAGACCTAGAGATTCAGTGTTGGTTTCCATCTAAGGACCTTCTTTCCCTCTCCTTCTTCAGTTCCTAATTGGCCTGAGTCAGAGTTGCCTAAAGGACTTAAAGAAAATTCAAATTCCTGAATTGTTGCTTCCATCAGTCAGTACATCTATCGACCTTCCTTTCCTCCTTCGCAATTCTCTGTTGTTGAACTTGTCTCTGTATCGTTATTCCTGATGGTAATTCCGGTCAAAATAATTATTCCTCGTTGTAATAATTATTTTGACCGCTCTTTACAACATAAACTCTTCTTTGCATGCTGAACAACTGCGATCATGCTGACCACAATAACTGCTCTGCAACCTTTTAATTCGAAATTGTTCACTTGATTCTATACAAGCCTTCTCTGCTGGAATTTTCAACCTCACCGATCTCAGTTCCAGAATACGAATAAACTGTTACTATAGACTGGTCAATCTCCTTGTCCGTTTTCCAGAATTTACACTTTCTGTACCGTCATATTCTAGAAAAGTGTCGAAATCTCGTTTCAAAGCATGACCTATCTTTGGCTGTATCGTAAGCAGTGAAGAGATTCCGACTCTTAAATATTCTGACGTTTGTGTGTGTTCTAGCTTCACTTCCTTGTATCACACACCCTCTGTCCTTTCTTACATAAGTCAAGTCCAAACTTGTATTTTCCTTACTCATCAACGAAAAGTTTCTTCTTCCATAATCCGTTTCGTAATCTACCTATTCCTCACACACATTTTCAGTTTGACTTCCAATTTGCTTAATGATAGGTTCGTTTACATTAACAAAATCATTCATCACTTTTTTTTTTTTTTTTTATCCCAAGAAGGAAGGAACATTATTTCATTTCTTAATCTTTGTTCTCAACAGACTGTCGTCACCTCTGACAGTTAATTCCCAACTAAATTAACTCTGTTCACCTTTTCCTTTTCAGGTGTATTTCTTCTTTCATCTTTACTAATCCCTCCTGACAGATACTCAGCTCTCATCTTCTATACTTGATTCTGTAACATTTATCTTATTTTTGAAATTATTATATAATTATTGTTTCACTTTGTTGTTTTCTTTTCTCTGTTCTTGTTTACTTGTCTTTTCGATCGCATGAGTACCTCTCTCCCGTTAAGTGGCACAGTGCGCCCGATTCCAGAAAAGCTGGCCAAAAGTCAAAAACACAAGTGAATGATCTCAAAATCTGTTTTTTTTTTTTTTTTTTTTTTGAGGTCTCTGATTACGAATCTGGAGTCAGAGTTACAAAATTGAACCCCCTTAACAACATTTTAGCGTATACTTAAATGATAATTGTTATTAATGAAATATGATGATGATGATGCTTTTTTTTTAAATAAATGATTCGTGATTGGATTTTGGCCTCCATTTCGAATCCAAGATAATGACTTTTTCAACATATTGTAATATTTACCTAAACTAGTCGTGATGATACACCTTTATGACAAATTTCGTTTCTCTAGCTTAAACAGTGTGGAAAATGGATTTTTGGGTCCGTCATTTTGGATCTACGATGGCGTCTTTCGAAACATTTTGTTATCTTTTCTTAATATATTAGTAATCATCTACATTCATATCTAATTTGGTGTTTATAGCTCCAGCAATTTAGGTTGTGCACTCTATACAAAAATAGGGTTGGCGGCCATTTTGGATCCAAGATGGCGGCTTTTTCAACATGTAATATTTACCTAAACTACTCGTGATAATACATCTTTATGCTAAATTTCGTAACTCTAGCTCAAACGGTGTGGAAAATGGATTTTTGGATCCGCCATTTTGAAACTATTGAATAACAAACAGGGGCAACTTCGTACAGGAATATACATATTGAACAAAATACATTTGACTACAACTTAAAGTAAGTCTGATAGCTCAGCAACGCGGACCAATATAACATTTTCCTAATAACATATCGTATTTTAACGCTTTCAATAAATAAAAATTCATAACAATTATTGTTTCACTAATAATTCATATTGATAAATTATTATTTCGTAACTTTTTAATATATTCTACGACGTTGATTCCATTTGATTTGATTATGATCTGCTTGAATCTAAAGTTTTTATACAACTTTCAACACGTACGTCGTTTACTGCCTCAGCAACACAATCGATGCCAGTCGAACAAAGGTAGCTTTGCGACTCCTATTCTGGAACAGGTAAAAGGAAATAAATACTTTCATAAGTAATTTCTGACCAGTATAGATGTACTGTAACCAACCCAACAGGAAAAAAAATCCCTAACTAGTTACTTTTCTTTTGGAGTTTTGGCTAACTTTTTTTTGGAATCGGCCGCACTGTGCGTGGGATCTGCTCTCTGACTTCAGTGTTCAGTCTGCTATTTCCTGCTGTCATCCCTCCTTTACTTTCTTAATCTGCAGTTCCTTCTTTGTGTAACGTTTGCTTTCCTTGTAGTGCTTCCATATTTTCTATTTCAGCGGCATAGTCTTTATTATATAACCTCCCACTATTTTCTCCGAGAATCAGCTGCTCCTTTCATCAGTCCTTGAACTTCCATATTCCGGTACTGTTCACTGGAAACATGGTGGCACTATGTTCATAACAATCACATGGACTTTTTTAACTTCTATATCATTGATTGCTGCTTTTAATATGTACCAAATTTTGCCAAACTACATAAACTTTGTAAACTTGATTTGTATATGGGCGAGTCTAGTAACTTTGGACTTCGGCCCGTCACGATTCGCCCTTTAGCTGTTAAAATCCACACCCATGCCCCTGCCTGGACCTTCGAGCCGATGGCCTACCGCCGCAGACCGCTTGGCCACCCGGTCGGCGCCAAAATACATGTATATAACTTTATACCAAAATACAGTATACTAGTGTCTTTATATATATATTCGTAGAAGTGTCTTCTCATGCAGTTATCTCTTTGGAGTGATATCCTAAAATTCATCCTAATTATTTTTGTATCTTCTCATACAGAACTAGATCAAACGTACCATGACATTATCTTAAAATAATAATCCAAAATTTCAATACAATGTGATACATCACTCAATATAGCCACAATTTGGTATAAAAGTAAGTGGTAAAGCGCTCATCTCTGGTGTTATTGGAGTCCTCGATTCGATGCCATCGCATGCCATGTGGGCTTTGTGGTGGACAAACACCGTGTGCGTGGGTTTTCTCTGAGTTCGAGTTCTCTCACTTCCTTCATTCCATGAATTCTCCCATCATCATCCTCACGGCCTGAGCCAAAAGTTGACTAAAGGCCTTAAAGAAAATTCAAATTCAGAAGTAAATGAAGTGTTTCATAACGTCTTGTCGTAGCTCAGTGCATGAATGGAACAGTAAGAGATAAATTGCTGCTGGAAGTCAAAAGATAAAACACGTCTTTCAGGTGTTAAATACCAGTAGTGTTCTACAGAGCTGAATTGACGGGGGGGGGGGGGGGGATGAACTGAATGGGGTTGCAGTGCAAGGACCCCGACCAAGATAAATAAGTAACCTACGTAAGGTTTCCAACCACAGGAGATAGATAACAGAGGCCCTAACTGAGTCAGTAGCCCAGGGCCCGCAAATAGCTTATTCAGTACTGGTATTCTACCAATCAACAAGAAAACGTTTCCATTCGTGATGTGTTTGGCAGTAAAGTGTTACTCTCTAATTTTGTATAGTAGTCGCGTTTGAGTTAGGCATTGTTCCATGGTTAATTGCGAAAACCATGCCTTTATTTTGGTCTGTTCTTTCTTACTGTGCCAGTTTCTTTTTTTCTCGCAATACGGATGTTGTTAAGATACTTTTGCAGCAGAGCGTTGGGTCCGTGTTTACGATCATCTGCTCAAGCATCTGGCAATCCATTTTATTTGCATGTCTTTTATTTTTCGCTTTAACTATATCATAGTATAGTGTGTATACTGCGATGAACTTTTTTTTCTGTAATTATATCTGAAAGTTTGGGGGTTTATACTAGTGATTTACTGATTTGATGTGCAGTCGAACGTGTGACATACCGTAAATGTGGTTAAAATGCTTTGGAAATTGGAGAGAATATACGAAGACCTTGCATTGCACGGATTTTGTTGTTGTCCCCAAAGATTATAATGCTAACAAAGAGACCGAGCCGCCGTAAGTCAGTGGTAGAGCGTTGGCGTAGCATTCGGGAGTTCGTGCGTTCTATCCCAGGGGGCGACCATCCTGACAGGATTTTCCTCAGTCACACCAGGCAAATGCCGGAATGACACCTTCAACATAGGCCCTGGCCGACACCTTCCCGAATCCTTTCCCCTTCCCTATCCCAACCTGAGCCTTAGATGCCTAAAGGCCATAAATAAAATTCAATTCAATTCCTAACAAAGAGAGGTCCTGGTCTGGGAAATGTCATTTAGGAGCAGACTTCGTGTGGTTGCTGTTCAGGTGTGAACGTTTGCATACCATCTTATGTACTTTTAAGCGTTCCTAGCTATTAGCTGCCCTTGTGGCGGAGGGAGTAGCGTGCGACTTTACGAGCCGGTAAGTTGGAATCATTTTTATTTTTTTGTCAATAGAATGTAGTAAAAATCATCTTTTCTTCATCCATTGTAATAATAAAAGAAATAAAGAAAATCAAGGGAAAGTGTAATTATGAAACGATTTGTTATTCGAAAAGAGCTCGTATTGGAACGTTGATATGACGCTAAACACAAAGTCATATTTTCGAAAGCTTAAAAAAGCGTGTAAAAAAGAAACGTACGTGACTTTTCTAACCTCCACGAGCCCTTGGTCACTAATTTTATTAAATTTCCTAATATATATATATATAAAGAGAAAAGTTATTCTAGTTAAAGAAAAATATATAAACAATACTAGATCAGGGTTCGATCCTGGGTTCTCTGCATTAGCTTTCCGACATGCTACCAATACCCTAAATTAGCAACTGAAAGCACCTGCTTAGCAGTAATATTAAGGAGTAATGCGCCTGCGCGAGAATGGCCCCGCCTTAATATGACATTCTATGTTTAGACTACTAGTATGTTGTACGGAAAACCAGTTTTTCACAAAACTATTCGGTTACAGTGTTCACCTGACAATAAAATAGAACAGCTGCCCTATACTACGAATACGAAAGACTTTCTTCCTTAATAATACTTAGCATGAAAAATAGATAATATCGTTCTCCATTTACAATTTTTCGTGGTATATACCACGTGACCTCCTATATCTATACATATATTTCCGCGAAATAACGTTATAAATTACTCAGGTTTACTGAAATATTTTTTCGACCACAAATGCTACACGTTCCACAAAGGGAGTTTTTTTTTTTTACATTCTTTTGTTTCGTTCACAATAGTTCGTCATGTCGTCAAATCTTGCAACGTTAACTCATTTACCGATTTCATACTGTGATGAAATCTTGCACGGTGACAATACAATTTAGCATTGTTACTTTCATATATATTTTTATATATATTTTAAAAGCATATTTTAATATTTCTTTATCCTAAAATAAATACTAGCCTACAATGATGTCGTTTGACTGGCTGCAGAACATTATAAGATTTCACTCACAAGACATTAGTTTGAGAAAAAGTATCCGAACACCGAAATAACTAAAAAATAATAATAAAAAACTTTTTAAAGACATACTTTCCTTAAACAATTTGTACAGAAAAGTATTCAAGAATTTATGAGAACGAGCTTTTCTTTTTAGTCATGCATAAACAAAATTATTTTTCGTTTTAGTTTTTAGTACGAATTATCTAGGGAAAAGTATGTCTTTAGTTTTTTTTTTTAAATATTTTTTCAATAATAAAATGTTTCTCAATTATAACTTTTTTTCATATCCTTTTTTTTTTAACCTCCCTAATATCGAGACCTAGGGAAAATCGCTTTCTCGCACCCGAAAACTATCAGGGTGCCTACCTCCCTGGAAAACGTGGAGAACCTGGAATACTCAGGGAATTTTTAAATCTAGAAAACTCAGGCAATGCCCAGGGAAATCTATAATTTATGAGGAAAGCTCACGAAAAATTGAGGTAGGATCTGTCCACAGTTTGTAAGAGCACTGGCCGATTAAGGCAGAGATGGTGGGTTCTATTCCGACTGCTGACCAGATTTTCTAACTGTGTTTAAGTCCCCTATTTTAAAGAATTATCTTTATTGGCATTTCACAAGTGAAAAGAAAAAAATGTACAAGATATTTGGACTGGGTGGTGGTGGGATTTAAAACAAAATGTCATTGGGTATTATTTACATGTTCCACTTACTAGGGACTCAGGGAATTTGGAGAAAATTATCATGGAAAACTCAGGGAATTTCAAGTCACAAAATTAGTAGACAACATGAACTATAGATTCGCCCCATAACAAGGGGGACAAGGTGCCTAAGATGGCGATGTAGCATCCAAGTGTTTTCAGTATTGGACGTGAGCCGTCCTGAGCCAAACGTCGTTTTTTCGACATGCGAACAACGATTGGAACACTTTATGAAACTGCTGGTGGAATGTTATCTTTATTTCTTATCTTTGTTGTTATCTTTATTATTTCTTATCTTTGTGTTTGTTATCTTTATTCTTTGCAGATGTTATGTTAACCTTTCTCATTTACTATTAAATTGCGTGTTAGGTATTGATCTTGTACAGGTTTCTTCCAACCTGCATTTTGATGTAAACTGACGGAACCGGATGGTGGTCAAAGTGTGTGTGTGTGTGTGACGTGACGTGGACTTATGATTTTTCACCAAGTACAATTAACTTTAGCTGCAAACCTACTGCTAAGTGCACGTAGGTCTTCTCACAACACCATACTTAATTCCCGAAGTCGAGAACAGGAATTTCCCCAGGGGTTTCAGTTGCTTTTTTGGGAGAGGGGGGGTAGAATAGGGGGAAAAACTACTTTTAGAATACGGAATAGGGGGAAAACTACTTTTACACACACACACACACACACATAAACATTTCTGTAAATATAAATATATATATATATATTGTGATCGCCTCTCATTGTCAATCATTATTAATTTTGTATTTATTCTTAAATTTTCATTTTTGTAATCATATTTCTATAATTAACTTTTATTTTCACAAATATTTTATTCTGTTGTAAATTCTAAAGAATAATAAAGATGGCGGGTAGAGAAGCTCAACACGAACTCCCTTTAGCAAAGCAAGATACGGCAAACCACACAGACTTACGGAAATTATGACGTAGACCTATTGTTCTACTTCCCTTTAAGCGGCCATTTTGTTCATTTTTAAGACATCATACGATCGTCACGTGAAAGCACTAAGACGCACAAACAAGAGAGCAATGAACTATATTAACCTAATTATTTCGTCACTTCAAGACCGTATATAAAGGACCCCGACAGACCAATCGATCTGCTATCTCACACAGCCGGTCCATGCTGTCACTCAGTACTACGGTGCCAGAAGGAAGCCAAGAAACATAGAAGGAAGTCCTGTATAGCTTAAACCTCATCTTAACAGAAGCAGTCAATTTTGATACAAGTCTTAGAAGAACACAACTTTCAACTTTATTTTCCAAGGTATGTTTCAAGGATTTCTTAGAACATTGGTGCTTAAATAGTTTCATTGCCTGAACGATTCGTATGCTCTGTTAAATATTTTAGATTTGAATATAGCTTTTCGGTGTGTGCTGTATTTTATTTTGCTCATTAATCTTCGAGTTGAGATTCTGCGCCTTTTTAGGGAAAATGTAAAATCTTGTTATCCATTTCATTCCTAAAGCTAGAATATACTTTATCCCAGAAGTTACCATTATATTAGAGCTAATATCCACTTAACTTATGCTGAACGTCCCTCTCGTATTTGCGAATGCTCAAACCTTTATCTGAGTTACGCTCGAGTAGACTTCTCTTTAGCCCCCAAATAACAAAACCTAAAGTCTACGTAATATTTGCCCCCACAAATAGAGGAATAATTTCTCTATAATTGAACACAATTGCAAGACGAAGCCAGACGTTCAAAGGACAACTTATAGACGTTCACATGGTGAATGGACGCCCAAGTTCGAATCAAGTTCGAATACGGTAATTTCCCAATTTTGTTAAATTTTAACACATTTTTTTAAGTTTTTGCTTTTCGGTTAGATAAAATACACTAGTGTACTGCGCTTTTCTATATACTAGCTTAGGAACGTCGTGTTCAAATTTAATTCGAATCGGATAAATTCCTAAAGGATGTGTTGTCATCTTCCACGCGAACAATGGGAGAATATTCATCCCGAAAATATAGAACCAATTGATATTCAAACTCAATATTTGAACTACCCTTTGTTTGTTCTCCAAACAACGCAGTGTGTAGCTAATATTCAACAATATATTGCATATAATATCGCGCAAACAAAAACGGTTAACCAAATTCTGACACCCACCACTTTAGACAAACTTTTGCGTCATATATTTTCAGCGATTGATTTGCAAAATGAACAACAACGTGTAATTGTGCTACAAACATTCATAAATAAAGCAATTACCGCACTTTTGGAAGCACAATATTTCTTTGGTGATTCTTTTACGTTGCATATAACAACAACTGCATACAATACAATCGAGTTTTTTGTCACTAGTGATGACAAATCAACAATTTTACATGCGAAACTCCCAAGTACAAATAACACGGCAAATATCATTTATGTTCGACAAACATTAGCATAACATATTCACACAATGCAAACGTGGATGCTACCACTATGCCAGTTGTATGCTGCAAAAATCATACAGTCAATTCGTCTTTATGCTCCTAAATATTCGCGATTGATTGCACTTGCACCCGAACAGGAGATAAATCTTCACGAAATATTACTTATTTGTGCAAAGAATTTTTCTGATAAACAGAAATTTGTACAATTTTGTAAGCGATTGACAAATAAGATTTTATCTTTAACATTGCTAGTTAAATTTAAAGCAGGGAATGCATTTTCTTTCCGCATGGAATTTGAAGACAATAATAAAATCAGGTTTACGATAAAGGATATGTAATGAGAACGGAATAAGAAAAAAAAAAAAAA